>JAODLC010000040.1:4458683-4482224 GCA_026781145.1 Hippopotamyrus pictus | reverse complement strand
TCCGCCCCCCCCCCCCCCCCCCCCCCGTCCAACAGCGCTCTTCACAGGGGTGTGTTTGTCTTTTAGGCTGACCTGTTAGGAGCTGAAACCTCAGAGCACAGCAGCGACACTTAAACACTTCATAAGAGTATTTTTTTGTTTAATAGTGATCTGGATAGACTTTTCATTAAAGGGCACGTCGCTTTCCCCCAAAACAGGCGTGTTGGTTTTGTTCTGAGTAGAACATGGCCAGCGCAGTGCTGTGGAAACCCAGACCCTGATGACGCAATCTCTGCACGCTGGTTCTCCTGGCCCATCTGTGTGCTGAGAGAGGGGGTGACAGTCGTACTAATGCCACATTAATGAAGCAGCTTTCACATTCTGACAACTGCTGGTCTCGCAACAAACCAAGTACAGAAGATTCCAGACTGTGGTGAGCCTGGGTCAGTGCTGCGTAGGGTTGGGGTGAAGGCCAGCCAGAAATCTTGGGGAGACTGAGAGTTTAATTTAGAAGGAAATCCCCAGGTGTGATAGACAGCACCGGCGATGTCCTTTCGACTCGGATTGGGCCTGTGAAAGTCGGCGAGGGCTGGGAATGGAAGCGGCACGCCCCCGGAGTTCTCTCTGGAATTCCGGGACCTTGTCGATTCATTTCCGGTAATGGAGATTTGTGAAGACTCGCTTCCTCTTTTTTTTTGTGGATTCTGAGCCTTGTTGAGAAACGTTTGCCTGTTTTCTGCTGAACCCACAGAATGTAGAAGACTTAATTTCTTTATTTAAATAGTAGCTTGGTCATGTGGGGATTCCTGTTTTCTGAAAACCGCCGTGAATGCATGCTAACATGTGGCTACTAGGGCCATTTCTTGATCGGAGCAGGGTTTGGAGGGACGGCCTTGCGTTACCCGTCTTTGGTCTGTCTGTCTGCCGTTCATTCGCGCTGCCCCGTTTTCCACACACTAATCGATGGTCGCTCTCGGTAACTCGCCTTTGCCTGCCGGGCCCCATGGCCACAGGACGTCTGCAGGAAGCTGGCGGCTGAATTAGGAGCATTTTGCTGGGGAGGGAGACGGCCAATGAGGCATGGAGAGTGACCGCGGGCGCAGCAGACGGCTTCCCCAACGTGGACAGGTTCGCCGCACACGCAGCGATGCAGTGTAACCACTCCCCCCCCCCCCCCACCATTTCACCTCCCCCCAGGGGTCCCCTGAGCAACCTTTGACACTGTGCCCAAGATCCCAGCCACACACAGAGAGGTGGAAACAGAGCTGTGCACAGATTTTGTCTCCTGTCTGTTATGGACCCTCCATACGTTTAGTTATGATATCAATGGATGTATTGGCAAATATTCCCCTCCTCACCCAGTTATATCTTGTTAAAGGAGGTTTAAAGCAAACCTAGAAATCCCAGGATGTCGTTCTATCATAAGCCAGACGGGTGCACCCTCGTTTTCCAAATCGCCGTGATCCGGGGGGGGGTGACGATCCATCCTCGGTCAAACATGGGGAACGGCTGACTTGTTTGTGCTGGTCAGCCTGAGCAAAACGGGTGCCTCCAAGAGATTTTAAAATTCTAATTAGAGTGTACATGTCCCCTGAGACCTGGCATCCTGCCCAGGGTGCCCTCTGCTTCGTACCCGTTGCTTTCTGAGATATGCTCCATAGTTATCAGTGGTTATAGGAGATGGATGGATGGATGGATGGAAGACTGAAGACCGTAATCTTTAATTGTTTATCCGAGGTCAGTTTCACGCCATCCGTGTGACTGCCTGCCTGCGTGCACTATGGTTTCTCCTGTTTTCTCATGAATCTTTTAGTGTTTTTGCTTCGGCCCACCAGGGTGGCCATATGCCATAGGCCGAGCTGGCGGCCTCGTGGCTCTGGGCAGAGCAGGTCGCTCCAGGTTTACGGGGAGTCTGCGTGGCAGTGGAAAATTCTCGGAAGCCTGGCGTGTAGGATGGACACATCAAATCAGCGCCTTTCTGTAGTCATGAGGTACTAGGGGGGAGCGCAGGGATCACAGGTGTCTCCCTCCCTGCCCATCCGCGCCCTGGTTGGCTGACCGCTGGTGCTGGATGAATGGCAGCACCCGTGCTGGAGTGACACCTGTGATTCGCTGAGTGTTGTGCGCCTGAGCCTCTCCGGCCTGGTCGGCCCCGTCTATTTGGCCCCGGCCCCCAGCCAGCTGGCCCTGCTTGCTCACTCTCCCGGAGTCTGTAGCGGCATCCAGCCCTTGTAGGCCAGACCGTAACCGACACGATCAACGCTCTCTGGCCTCCGTGTTTGTACCGGGTGGGGCTAGGCTCGGGCCAGCCCACCCGAACACAGCTGCATTCATGGTGGAGCATTTGAAAGCTATAATAGAGGCAATGTTTCTCGCACCGTGGGTCACAAAGAGGGATTTTCCCAGACACAATGCGGCTTGTCGAAGGTTTGGAATGAGATTGGGATAGAAATGCCGTATTGTACCAGGTTATAAAAAACAGCCCCAGAGCAGCTGGTTTATGTGATTTTATTTATTATTGTTTATTATTTTTTTGTGTGTCACACTGGCCCCCTTTCCCCTGACAGCAAGCTCCCTCTAGTAGTGGAATGGAGCAGTGATGAATGGGGACACTCCCCCCAGCGACCCAGACCTGCCCTCATGCCCGCTGCCTGACTGGAAGGAGTTCTGCGAGCTCCATGCCCGTGCCACAGCCTCCGACTTCGCCAGAAAGTTCCGGCGCTTTGTAAGCGAGAATCCCTGCTATGACTATCCCGGCGCCCAAGCCACCTTCTCCCACCACTTTGCCCGCCATTTCCTCGACTGCTTTTCGACCGCGCTGAGCCGCAGCCCCGGTTCGCTCGGTGCCCCCAGGTATGGCATGGTGCCCTTCGCCAGTCTCCAAAGCTGCCCACCACCCCGTGCCCACAAGCTGTGCCAGCGGCGTAAGGATGCAGACACATCCAACGAGTCCCTGGACAGCATGGACGGCGGGCTGGGAAAACCTAACACCAGGGCCAAGCCATTTGCGCCCAAGGCGTGGGCACTGGGCCAGTCGCGCAGCTCGGAGGACGTGTCGGCCGGAGACCCCATCGGGAAGGGCCTCTCCCTGCGCAAAATAAGCCTGTGCGTGGTGGACAGCGTGCGGGACATCTGGCAGCGGCGAGCCTCACCAGAACCCGGCTGCGGCCACAGGGCCAACGAGGATGGCCAGGGGCTGCGCTTTCCTCGGGGACTGCACGGCCAACGGACCGAACCGCCGGAGGTCCAGAGAGAGGGGGCGCTGCGCTACATGGTGGCTGACGACGCCACTTGCGCCTCCCATTGGCAGAAGTGCCGACTGCTGCTGAGGAGGGCGTTTCCACGCTCCGAGGGCGAGCGCTTCATCCTGGAGTTCTATGTGCCGCCCAAGGTAGCATGGGTCCTGGAACTGCGCCGTGGTGAACCTCAGAGACACTGTTACAATGCAAGCTAATGCTAAACTCAGTTACACACCTGTATAAAGTGTTTTTTGAGCATTTTTTGAAATTCACACACAGTACCTGAAGTTAACAGTTGTCAAAATGCTTAGTATTTAATAGTAAAAACCAGATTTGAGTATCAGAATGTCATGTGAAAGATATCTGTTAACCTTGTGTGTTTCTTTCTCAGTCCTCCAAGCCCAAAGTCAGCATCCCCTTGTCATCTGTCATGGAGGTCAGGACTACCATGCCCCTAGAGATGCCCGACAAGGACAACACTTTCGTCCTGAAGGTCCGCTCTGCACGTCACCCTGTTTTATCACAAACATGACCCCTGATGTGGTTCTATGCAAAATACACATAGACCAGAGGCCAGGATTCCACGTCTGGATCCGACCGGTTGGGACAGGTTGAGACTGGTTATTTAGGCTTGTCATATAGCTGATGGCGTGCCTTGTTTTTCCCACACCACACTGTTGGAGTTCTTATATTGTACAGGTAGGTTTTTAGTATGGACAGAAATAGCCATATTGACGTCAGGAGCATCCAGCAGGAGTGAGAAGATGAAACAGTGGAACATCTGTTACTGGTCCAAGACTCAACAGGAACAGCTGCTTAGGAATCTGGAGCTAACTAGCAGTGTGATCTTCCTGTGGTAGGTGGAGAATGGTACTGAGTATATCCTGGAGACCATCGACTCCCTTCAGAAGAACTCCTGGGTGGCGGACCTTCAGGACTGCATGGAGCCAGGGTAAGCAGGGAAACGGATACCTGTCTGTTTAGCAGGGGGGCTTGGGGAGACCCATCTCGGTTCCTGATGGCATATGTGTCATAGGGACAGTGGTGATGATATTGAGCTGACCTCACACCCCCACGGCCAGCCGCTCAGGGACTCCCCACTGCCCCCCTCCTGCAGCTGTGAGCTTCTGTCAGAAGGTAAGATCTCCCCCAACACGCATACACGCCATTGCAGGTGATCCTATAGGACACCTTCCTCGGCATCTGCTGGCGAAGACATTTAAGTGGTAGACTCGATAAGCCGGAGGCTAATTCCATTTACACATGGGCGTGTTCTGGTTGCCAACGGGGATGGGGTGGGTGTGGAAGTGACGGAGCATGTGGCAGCCTGAGATGCTGGTGGGGAGTCACAGAGACTGGGGTTATGGGTGGGAAAGCAGTACAGCTGCATTCAGCATCGCGGCGTTGTCTCATAAAGTAGGGCTGGGATGCTCACATGTACGCAGATCGATTTTCAGTTTTATTTGTCACACACACAACCATACACTCTACATCTGTGTAGTGAAACACTGTAAATGCAACTTTGTTTCCCCTGGCTTTCAAGTCAAGGACTTTTCAATGTGATAACCACGAGGCTACGGGAATCACAGATTAAGATCACCATTTCTCAAGGGTTTTTCTATGCAATGTATCAGGCTGTAGATCCGGTTTTGAGTTTTTGACGGTTCTTCCTGTGTTCAGAGGTACACCGAGCCCCCGAGGGTCCTTGCTCCACGGCAGCTGACCTCTACAGCGCCCCCCGTATCCGCTTCACACAGTATCACCCCCATGTACCCCTGGAGTGCTTTCTGGAGTCACTGGAGTGTCAAACGCCCACCCCCCCTGCAGGTAGAATCTGGAGCTGCAGGCAACAGGTCCGAAAAGGGAAAAAAGGCATGTTTTGATGCTTCAACTTTTGATCCCATCCTAGGGGGACACAGCGAGGGGGCAGTGAAGGCGGACACCAGCCTGGCCGGCTACCCATGGTTCCATGGCACCCTGACGCGGATGCGAGCAGCTCAGCTCATCCTGGTGGGCGGGGCACGAAGTCACGGGCTGTTCGTGATCCGCCAGAGCGAGACCCGCCCAGGGGAATACGTCCTGACCTTCAACTTCCAGGGCAAGGCCAAGGTGGGTGGAGTGAGGGATTCAATCAGGGAATTCAAGACTGTTATCAGGAAAAGTCACAGAAATAGCCCTCTACTTGTTCCCACAACACACCCTCATTAAGGGTATACAGCAAAGAGACTACACAAGATTACTCATAATGTTGGTGAAAAGTTCTCTGCGTCCACATACTGAGATCCATCACACTGTATCCACATGCCGGAATTCGACACACCACGTCCACAATCTGGGATCTGACACTGTCTGTCTGATCCTGGATCATTAGATGATCGACGGGATCCAGCGTAATTTGCATTTTGTTTTTGCATTTCGGAACGCCGCGATGCTGAATGCAGCTGTGCTGCGGTTCCCACCCATAACCCCGGTCTCTGTGACCCCCCCCCCCAGCATCTCCGGCTCTCGGTGAACGACAGTGGCCAGTGCCACGTGCACCACCTCTGGTTCCAGACGGTCTGCGACATGCTCCGTCACTTCCACACCCACCCCATCCCCTTGGAGTCGGGGGGGACGGCCGACATCACGCTGCGCTGCTACGTCCAAGTCCCGCGCCCCCCCCCGGGCAAGTGCAGCCGCCACTCACACACTTTGAGGGGAAAGCGAATGTCACGTGATGCAGCACATGAAAAGTCACGTGACGTGCAGCGTTACACAGCATGTGTCATGGCAGGATATCACCACACTGATGAATTCTGTCACGGGGAGGGATAGACACAGAAAGGCAATACACCTAGTAGTGTGCCCCCCCCCAGAGACACACACACACACCACAGTCCCACATGCCCACTGGATGAATGATCTCCATTGCTGGCAAAGCTGCTGGCTCGCATTGGCACACCGTGTTTTGCATACTGACCAACTCAGACCTTCAGCACTGGTGCTCTAGCACACAGTGAGCCTTCTGTGACCCCCCCCCCCCCACCAGCATTCACAGAGGGGGCGTTCACTCTCCTCCCTGGTATAAACATAAAAACATACGCACCTTATATATCGTAGGTAAGGTTGTGTTTATGTAGTCATGCTCTGCTCTGCCGTGTGTGTGTGCATGTGTCTGTGTGTGTTTATGTGTGTGTCTGTGTGTCTCTGAGTTCACACAGACGTTCTCCTGCATGCAAATCCCGTCACCCCTGACTGCCACTGAGTGTGTGTACATGGGGGGATTAGTTAGCAGGACAAGGGCTCTGTGTTTGCATTCACGTGAAAAAGGCCTCTCTTGTCTTTTAGAAGGAGACCCGCCCACAAAACATACTTCCCTCTCTGCTACATCCTTTCCCTCATGCAGTCTCTGGGTCACTGATCCCTGGGGTCCCGTGCACATCCTCATACTACACTGTAAAGTGACACTGACTCCTTATTTATCAGGCTCCCCGCTTTGGCTCTCACACCATTGCATTCCCTGTCGCTGGGACAGCGATGCATTAAATGCACTTCATGGCTAGTTACGTACATATCAGTCGCATACAGTACTGTGCAAAAATGGTTAGTAGTCAAAGAAAATCATGTTTAAATGATCTTGTGAAATTATGATTTTATGTCTGTAAAATGTGCCATCTTAAGTCATTTGCTCCTCTCCTAATGCCACCCAGTATTTGTAGCAAGCATCCTGTACACCAGTGTATTCGTTGACTTGACTACAAGCATACTGTGTTTGGCTAATCAATAAGGCATTTGGTTAACTGATCGAGCTAATTAATTAAATGAGCTGCCAGTGAAATTTGACAAAAACATGGAACGGCTGGGGTGCCCCCAAGGAGAGCTGTTCATCTCGCAGTCCAGCAAGATATCAGTAACTTTTTAGAGAAATTTTTGTGTCGTGTTACTGTTAATTTGCATATATTCTAATGTTAAATTGTGTTTTTTTTTTCCTGAGCAAATATACACTTACTATCCAGATAAATAGCTTGTCTCACAGGGAGAAATATGAGCTTATTTCACACATAGAAACTTATAAGCATATTGTTACTTGTTACGTATCATATGGTCAAAGTGGTGGGTTTTGCACCCGGTCCCATTGGCTGCCTTCCCTAACAATCCAGCTACTGACAGAAGAGTGTAAATTAGTCTGCAATGCTGAATCCTGCCAGTAGAGGGGCTGCGCGTTCCCCACCCCCTCCCCTTCACATCCACTAATTCAGACTGTCTGTCTGCAGACATGGGTATGGCCCAGCACCCTGCTCTGCCCAGGGATTTTGGCTGCCGGAGTGAATCTCAGCAGCCCACCCATCAATCCCCTGGGTACCCGCCTGCCAACAGGCCCGCCTCCCCTGGAGCCCCGCCCACCTACACCAGGCATGAGTCGGGCAGAATGTCAGGGCTGCGCAGCCGGAGCAGCAGCTCAGAGAGGCTTCTGGAGGCCTATGGCGCTGCCCCAGAGGAGTACCATGAGAATGACGGCGGGCAGAGGACCAGAGCCGTGGAAAACCAGTATTCCTTCTATTAAGCCCCAGGGATGACATATTGAGCTCATACTGACTGATCCACCAGGAAGTACAAAGAGAAAATCCTGTCTTTAGGCAGCAAAAGCTGACGGACCATTTGACGCCGCCCCAGTCTGGTTTTTCTGAGGGGCAGCTGCAGGCTGGGGAGTCTCGTAAACAGCAGGGACCCTGAAGCCGTTACATCCATTTCCTGTGTGACGGGGCAGATGTGACGCGATTGCAGATCCTTCGGGGCCAGGGAAAGAGGATGCAGTCTGGAAAATCATATGGAAATAATTCCGATTGCTTCACATTCAGCCTGTGCTGGTTAAATTTGCCTAATTACTGATTTATTAATTACAATGCATTCTCGTAGCAATGAAACCTGTTTATACTCAGAGGAAGAATCTACTGAATCTGTTCAAGTAGCTTAAAACAGGAAAATGTTAGTAAACGTTATGCTTTTAAAAAGTAAAACAAATTATTACTAACATTTATTACTGTTGTTTACTATTCACACCTAAGAGGACTGTCAGCACAGACTATGGAGGTCATGTGACCTGATGACATCACATCTCATGGCCACTCATGTAGCACGTTAGATGGCCAGGCTGATATCGATCCCTATCTTCCTGTCCAAATCAAACTGTGGGTGAACTTGAATGGAAACCAGATGGCAGCATAAATGTCAGAATCAACTACACTGTTTTAATATGTGAGCAATTCAGGAATGCAGGATGTAAATGCTACCATTATCTCAGTCCCCCATTGGATTGAGAGAATCTGCCAATCTGAAATATCTTTTTAAAAATATTTATTTATCAGTTATGCCATGTTTTGCTTGCATCTGTTCAGTCCGTAAAACAAATGCCGTAATCTGGCTCACACGACGACAGCCACGTTCTGTGGAAGAACGTCTTTTCTTTAGCACTGTTGTCAGCGTATTTTTAAAAAGAATGTTTTTCATACTGAAATGTACCTTTCACAGAGGCTGCACACTTTTCTACAAAGTATCTTATGTACGGCTTTATAATACTGTGAATAAAACCTTATTACTTTTTAAAACCAATTTAATTAAATAATCAACACCTTTGTCTGTTTTTTTTCCTTCGGCTGAAGAGGGGCCGTCTTTAGGGCTAGAGTCGCGGGTACAGTCGTTTTGTTGTATGATGTTGTTTCGGCTAAAACTCGGTAGACCGAAACGTCAGCGGCACGTTTCAGACTGGCGATCATTTCAGCGTTTGAGTACAGCGGCACCTAGAGGCGTCTCCGTGAACTTCTGGAGGATTTCACAATTGATGCTTACAGTTTTATAATCCTAAATAAACTATATTGCCAAAAGTATTAGGACACCTGCCTTTACACACACATGAACTTTAATGACATCCCATTCTTAATACGAAGGCTTTACTATGGAGCTGGCCCACCCTTTGCAGCTATAACAGCTTCAACTCTTCTGGGAGGGCTGTCCACAAAGTTTAGGAGTGTATTTATGCCGATTTTTCCAGGAGATCATTTGTGAGGTCAGGCACTGATGTTGGATGAGAAGGCCTGGCTCACAGTCTCTGCTCTAATTCATCCCAAAGGTGTTCTATAGGGTTGAGGTTAGGGCTTTGGGCATGGCTAGTCAAGTTCCTCCACACCAGACTCGCTCATTCATCTCCTTACGGACTTTGTGTGGGACCTTGCAGTCATGTCGGAACAGGAAGGGACCATCCCCAAACTGTTCCCACAAAATTGGGAGCATGAAATCGTCCAAAATGGCTTTGAATGCTGTGGCATCAAGAGTTCCTTTCACTGGAACTAAGGGGCCAAGCTCAACCCCTGAAAAACAACCCTACACCATAATTCCCCCCCACCAAACTTTACACTTGGCAAAATGTAGTCAGGAAGTACCATTCTCCTGGCAAGCGCCAGCCCAGACTCATCCACCTGATTGCCAGACAGAGAAGCGTAATTCATCACGCCAGAGAACACATCTCCACTGCTCTAGAGCCCAGGGGCGGCGTGCTTTACACCACTGCATCCCACGCTTTGCATTGTACTTGGGATGCAGCTGCTTGGCCATGGAAACTTGTTCCATGAAGTTCTCTATGCACTGTTCATGAGCTAATCTGAAGGCCACATGAAGTTTGGAGGTCTGTAGTCATTGACTTTGCAGACAGTTGGTGTGCCTCAACAGTTGTTGGCTGAGTTACTGTTCCCAATTGCTTCCACTTTGTTATAATACCACTAACACTTTACCGTGGAATATTTAGTAGCAAGGAAATTTAAAGAATGCACTTATTGCATCACGGTACCACACTTGAATTAACTGAGCTCCTGAGAGCAACCCATTCTTTCGCAAATGTTTATAGAAGCAGTCTGCATGCCTAGGTACTTGATTTTGTATACCTGTGGCTATGGAAGTCATTGGAATCCCTGAACTCAATGATTTGGAGGGGTGACCCAGTATTTTTGTCAATATAAAGTACCTCTCAGCAACACTAGGTGTAAAAAAACTCGGGTGCAATGAATAATAACCAAACCAGACACAATGGTAATACTTTATTTCTTTGAAATATTAATCCATTTACGGCAGGGGCGTAGTTAGTGATGAGTGGATAGGGGGGTCTGAGTCTTTATTGGGAGGGCTGATGGACTGTTCATGACTTATGCCAATAAATACACATTTATTTGGGGGCGGCTACAGAACATTTCAGCCCCCCTAAAAGAGGCCTAACTACGCCCCTGATTTACAGTATTACACACTGATACAAAAGCCATCTTCGCAGGAGATAAATGCTTCCTTTCTCTGTAAAATGAAGGCATGTGATTCCTGTGCTTACAGGCTTCCTCCCAGTGCTGCAGAACCCTGACTTTCCATGTCAGCTGCAATGGATTAACCAAAGCACTGTCAGTACAGTGAATGCCCTGTGAGGCTGGTAGGGTACTACTGTGTAGTTTGCATGTTCTTCACATATTTCATGTCTACCAGGCAACCTACACTGTACCAACCAGAAACACAGAAATTACATTGTGCAAAACACTGCATTGTGGATGTTGAGTGTTGTTAATAATAATAATCTGATTCATACCTTTAGGCTAACAGGTGTCTCCAAATCGCCAACCATATATGACTGAGTCGGAGTGTGTCCCACACCTTGTGACCCCTGTGCTGCTTGGGATAGGGAACCCTGCTCTGATTAAGAAATCTGAATATGAATGAATGATAATGAATCATCTCTGGCGCAATCAAGTAAACATAAGGATGTTAGGGGAATTATTTTCTTAATATAGACTCTCTCTATACATGCCTGTTTACACCCAACCCATAAATTAAACCAAAAAAGAGATTTGTGAAATCTGACAGCTGAACCTGAAATTCACTGCCTGCATTCAGGGTCTCTGGACAACGGGGAGAGGATTAGTGTCCAGTGTGTATGCTGACAATGATGCCCATCCCCAGGGCCAGCAGCACAGCTACAGACAGTTCCGTCAGCTTGCCCAGCTTCCACTTCCTGAAGCCCTCCTTCTGTCGCCTTTCCAGTTGCTCCCTCCTCCAGCGGATCTCCCTCTCTCTCCGGAGCTGGTCGCCGTAGTGAGCCTGGTAAAAGGCGTCGAAGTCGAAGACGGGCTTCCTGCCGGCACCCGTGACCGAAGAGCGCCGAGCCTTTTCGCGGGGCGTGGCTGTGGCGCCTGGAGCCCTTGCTTCCTCCGCAAAGGGAGTCCCTGAACCCTGCAAGTCGGCCCGGGTCAGAATGCCGCGGTCATATTTCCTCCGCAAAGTGATGCTCCCCAAGACGCTGTACGCCTCGCCGATTTCAGTGAAGCGCTCCGCAGCCGCCTCACTGCCGCCATTCCTGTCGGGGTGATAAATAAAAGACTGCTTATAGTAAGCTGTCTTTATCTGAGCCTGCGTGGCACTCGGGGACACCTGCAGGATGTCATAATAGGCCGTTTTACTTCTGCGGAGAGGAAGAGCAGAGCTGCTGCTATCACGGGAAGCCCAACCCACCCTGACCCAAAGCCGCAGGGAAACATTCGTCTTCAGCCCCTTCGCACTCAGGTTCCGCAATGTGCATATGGATCTCGGCCACTGCTGGCTTCTTCCAAGCAGGCTGCTCAGACAGTCTCTCCTTTTCCAAACAAGATCCCAAGTCTGATTCAGTGACCAAATTTTATTCAAATAATGGGTGTGTACTCCCAGGTCTGCTTCTCCAGCAGGCAGCGTGTTTCTTCCCAATCCATGACTTTTGCACATTTCAAATGGTGGTATTCTTTGATCAAACCGTATTATTTTCCCTTCCAGTCCACCCTGAATCCATTCTGTTAAAGTGTTGAGTTGGTCCACCTGACCGTCGAATGAAAGTACCACACCAATGCCACTCAACAATGAGGTTGAAAACCCCGCAAATGGACCCCTCCCAATCGAAAATAAACAGCCGGCTCTTGCGGTGTATAACTGCAAACAGTCTTGTGGTGTATAAATACTAGATTGCGCCGCACTTCCCTGAGTGGCCCCGGCGGGCCGGACAGCTTGACATTTACGACCTCCATACGCCGGCGCGTATTTGTGCGATCCGAATGTTCGAGTCGTTCGACAGGATGTCGCAATAACCGCCCTACTTCCCCGATTTCCCCCAACTCTCGGAAACTGGCATGATCGACCAGGCGCATATTTAATAGTCCAAGCGCTTTTCCCCAACTTGTGACCAAACTCCGCCATTTTCGGCGGAGGAGGAAGAACTAAAATCAAAACACAACAACTTCCGGTGTTCACGAAGAGACCAATCAGAGAAGAGATCTGGTATTGGGATCTACACTATGGACAAATGGTGTGCAAATAGACGGTTTATCCGGACCACAGCAACGAGGAAATACGAGGATCGTTTTATTTAATCGTATGAATAAGTGAGTAGTAGTAAAATATCCATCGTCTTCTTTCTCCTTCCCGTCCATATGTATCCTCTCATTTACTTATTTAAATTTCCCCATGGGGTGCAAATAAGCTTGGACACGACGTGGGTATAGTAGCCTGCTTGCAGGTAAAATGAAGTGCAAAAAAACGCAACTGTATGCGGGAGGATGAACCCAGGTCTAGTCCGACGGCCTGAGCAGGGATACTTTTGCTTGCTCTGACCAGACATAAAGACCAAGATTGACAAAGAGGGCCGTCGTACCGCCCGGCAGGAAGTACCATCGGGTGCCTTTTCCTCCCTCTGACAAAAAGATGGCGATGGTTAAAAACGGCTTTGATCGTTCTAACTAATAGTATCAAATTTATCCTGTTTTTCAGGTGTTTCTCTCTTCTTAAAGATAAGTATTTGAAGAAAAGCAAGTGCCCAGATCTGGAAGTATCTGCAGTTCGAGTTTTGTTATTTGTCCCACGATGCATTACATTGTGATTGAACTTTATTTGGGGGGCACTCTATTTACTGGGGGGGATATCTATAAACCTTATACCAAAAGCTCTCTAACAAGTTATCGGTCTTCACACAAACTATAGGCATTTTTAAAACAACTAATTCGTATCATCGAGTTTCGTTTTGTTAAGGTTGTCCTTGAACTTATCTTCTGGTGTCATATCTGTTTAAATTAAAATATTTATGCTACGGTAAAACTTTGAACGTGTTATTTTTACAAATTGGTGATTATTTTTTTTGGTCAGTTTTACTGCGGTGACATGTCTGGAAAGAATTTAAGAACAGCTACAATTAATGTTCTTTTAATAAGCATTTGTGACTCAACTTTGTTTATACAAAAATAAAATAATTTATATAAACAATGTAAACAGTGCAACAGTTAAAACAGTAAATGATGTAAACAGTGTAGTACCACGTACTAACACTGTCACAGAAATATCCTAAATGGCCAACATGAACAACAATTAAGATTTAATTCAACATATGCTGTAACAAAAACACTTGTGTTTTTCCTAACGGTGCATTTTGTGTCTGCCACCACCTCCTGCTCTGCCTGGAGCGTAACGAAGGTGATCTCACACGGCATCTTCCACTTCTTTCTCTGATGCTTTTGATGCCTTGAGGATGGCCTCTGAAATTAACACAGAATTATTACAGAAATCCATAACTTTTTCAAAGCACATTTACAATTTTAAGCGTTTCCCCTCAGGATGATAAAGTTGTCTGATTCTTAAAGATGCTAACACAAAGATGTAAAATTATACAGTATCTACAGGCTTTTATAAATTGACAACATTTTGGCACTGAACATTCTAAGTGCTAAGACCATTATATTCACTTGCATTAATGTGGTAGTTCTTATGCATTTTGCAGTTTTATGATACATTAAAACATGCATTAACATCAACTGAAGTGCAGTAAATATGTTTACATGATAAAGAAAAATTTAATTATTGTTATTCCGACTCCAACCGGTTTTTTAAAACACATGTAACATGTTAGTCCAACTGAAATCACACTAAATCACTCAGTCTACCCAGATAATGTGGCTTGGAATGGATTTAGCTCTGCATGTATATGTTCGACTGAACCCAAACCGAACTACACATTTTTTTTTTCACCCGGAAGTGACAAACAGTACACAGAAGAAAAAAATGTAATTGATAACACATATTAATTCATAAATAGGTTTGAAAGTGTGATTTAGGCTGTGTACCGTGGGACAAAGCAAAGCTAAATTGCTTGATTACGTGTTTCGTCACATTTAATACATTTAGCATTAAGCTTTAGTGTGTTGCCCCAATGGCATGTAATATGCATACGTATTAATTAATAACTGTTAAAGAGTCGCCATGAGCCTAAAATGCTAAACCACCATGTCATTACAACTGACAGGACCTATTATATTAGCTATTAACACGATTTTGCACAAATCACGATATGGTTTGAAGCGCAAAAATATTCTGTGAGCATCGTTGTCTGTGTACTGGACATCACAATTCTGTCATTAAAAATGCCCCACCTTACTTCCGTTAAAGGAATATGAGGCTTACTTAACCGCAGTGCCCCAGGTAAACTTGACTTAGCCCCTAATCTTTTCAATAGCTAGAAACTTCTTTGGTCATCGCGTTGGTGGAATAACGAAAGTTACTGAACTGGATGGGTTGATGACATTTTATGAACGCGAAATATGTGTTGCATACACCGATTCCTAATAAAAATGCACTATTATACAACTGCAAAGATGCAATTCCATGCTGTAAACCAGGGGTCTCCAACTCCGGTCCTGGAGAGCTACTATCCAGTAGGTTTTCTGTTCCACTTGGCTTCTGATGAGCCACACCTGTTACTGGTTTACCTGAGAACAGGTGTGGCTCATCAGAAGCCGGGTATGATAGAAAACCTAAAGGACGGTAGGCGGTAGCTCTCCAGGACCGGAGTTGGAGACCCCTGCTGTAAACTGCCTCCGGAGCTTCCCGCTATGTTGCGATTTTCTGAAGCGTCATGGAGTGGGCGTGCTCAGATGGTTAAAGGCGTGTTCACTCCAAATTCCAGAAGACTGATAGACGTGTAAGATGTACACCCCCTTCTAAGGCCCGCACATCCGTTAAAACAATGCCAAAAGTCAGAAGCAAAAAAGCATTCCAGAAGCAAAAAAAAAATTTCAAAAGCAAAAAACATTCCAGAAGCAAAACAAATTAGAGAATAAGAAGGAAACTATGATTTTATTCGACTTTTTTGATATTTGGAATACATATTTTTATTCTGATACTTAATAATTTGCGGTTTTCAAAATTTTGATTAATACTTTTGGCACAAAATTAACTTCATAATTGTCCTTAAACAGATTCATCACTCGCACGGCTACGCCCTTATTCGGGCGGTGCTTTTCTACTAAATTTTGATTATACGCGAGGTAGGCCTACTCCGGTTTCCCCCCACAGTCCAAAGACATGCTGAGGCTAATTGGAATTACTAAATTGCCCATAGGTGTGCATGTGTGAGTGTGCTTTGCGATGGGCTGTTTTTGTTCCCTGCCTCGTGCCCGTTGCTTCCGGGATAGGCTCCGGACCCCCCCGCGACCCAATGAGGATATAGCGGGTTGGAAACTAGATGGATGGATGGAGTGAGGTACACCGACTGAGACCGACCAAGCATGGGAAACGATTACCCACAATCCCGAAGCGAGAGAGAGAGAACTATCGGCTCAGTTGTGATAACGTGACGCTCGACAAAGTGTAAGCGTAATACTCGTATTGCAAGATCTCGCTCATTTATCAAATTAAAATTTATTTAAAAAAAAAAAAAATTGCTCGTCTTGCGAAACACTCGCAAACCAAGTTACTCGCAATCCGAGGTTTGATTCTACTTAACCGTCCAGCGGGGGGGGGGGGGGGGGGGGGGGGGGGGGGGGGGGGGGGGGGGGGGATGATTATGGATTTCCTTTCGTCCGATACTGAGAACACAATAAAGAGACTTCGCTTCTGTCCGAGAGTGGGCTGCGTACGTAGTTCTTCGGTTCCCATGTCTCTATTTATAAGCATAGGAAACCAACACTTTCCGGTACCTGGAGTTTATATTACCTAGGTGTGGCCGTGAAAAAAACAGCAAACTTCAAATAGTGAAAACGATATATCCATTCAACAGTTGTAGTGATATGTTGTTTTAAATTAATTAGATTTGTAGAAGTTAAGGCAAATTGTTTTGGCTGTACTTAAATATTTAACTTAGCTTAATGTTAAAATACTAATTTAGTTTACTCAGTAATTGAAACCGGAAAAACTTAAACGCATGCAAATTAACATCTTTTTTTAAGTTGAGGTAAATTATTTAGCGCGTAGGTAAACGGAGGAGTGGTGGCTCTGAGGCTAGGGATTTGTGTCAATAACTGGAAGGTTGCTTGTTCAAATCCTGTGAATGCCCCGATTAATTCTACTCCATTGGGCCCTTGAGCAAGGTCCTTCATCTTGGGTATGACATTAAACAAATTTGTTTGTTTGTATGACATCAAACTACATCTGCAACCCTATAAGGAGGTCCTCCAACTTACAGGGGAAAAACTTGGGGGTTGGTGGCAGGATTGGCACTCCACACACTGGTGGGGAACTCACACTGGTCCATTAAGACTATATCACCCGCCACATGGCTGCATTCAGGTTCTCATCCCTGAGGTGGTTTGTTGTGTGGTGGGTGCAGCAACACACCGTATGTGCTTCTTACCTCTCCGCTCTAGGCAAACGGGTGGATTCTTGATCAAAACAAGCCTAAACTTTAACTTAGTATTATATCTTTGGACATATGTGAAAACCAGGTGGCATAGGAAACAGGACTACCAGACTGCTTATAAAATGTGATAAAAATGGAGTTTGGGAGAACCGCCATCAGCAGGTGACAGTGACTCAATTATCATAACGTTTAAATCGCTTAGGTTTATTTTATGTTTACAAAAAGGAACGATTTTTGTTTCTTTTGATACAAAATAAAATGTATATCATTTAACAGATGTATTACAAGTAAAGCTTAGTGATTATTGTGCATTGAGTAAAATGTATCAGTGTGTCTGCTTATGCATGTAATTATGATATATTTACTCATTACGAGTCTTTTGACAGAGTGTGTAGCGCGTCATTAACAGTGGTTCTGAATGATCCGAAAACCAATTCCTCACACATGTAAATGTGGTAATGACCGGAAGAGGTCACCCTCGGACCATCCAAAGTAAGTCTTCCAGCAAGCGTAGAGCAGTTAGGCATTATGTTTTACAACCTGTTTAGCTGACAGCCAATTACACCGAGTTGTATGGACGTATTCTAGATCAATGAGATTGATCTCCGCCATTAGTCAACCTTGGGAACATATGCCTCATAATGCAGGGAGTCAAATTCGACTGCTGAGAGTCGTTTTGATATGACGCTGAGACATATGCTGACAGAGGTTTTTGGTCGGTATTTTCACAGTTAAGTGATGGCCTTGTCTCACCTTTAATAGGTGCAACACGTTAGAGATGGCACCCTGGGGGGCCGGGGGGGGACACACTCTCGGTGAATGTGAAGGGTGCGCGTTCACGCAGCCAATACACCCCCCCCCACACACACGTGCGCGCTCTCGTTTCTAGCTGCTGCTCATTTCAAAAAGACTGAAACAGACCGTGAAACCTGAGCGGAGACGCAGGGTAGCATCTATCTCAAGGGGATTCGTTGTTGGACGCCATGAAGGACCGAACGCAAGAGCTTAGAATGGTAAGCCAAGCGACTCTTCATTATTGCATTCCAACTAGTTGAATGAGGACTGAAGCAAGCAATGAGTGTTGGAGAATCTGAGCGGGATTCAGTGTGTGTTGCATATTCAATAAAGCATAGTTATAGGGGTAACAGTTAAATGTTTGCTAAGTAGGAGTTGCATACATTATGTTTTCAAAAACTCAAATTCTTTGTGCATGCGTGTTCTAATGAAGCGCGGGCATTAAAATACCTAAGCAGTATTAATCATCGACTCGGATGAATTGTTTTACAATTGTAAGCACTCAAATGAAAGATGCTGAATGTTAAATCTCTTAAAATTCATGATACTAGTTTGACATCTTCACAGAAAAGCAAGACACGCTGTTTAGTTATTCCATGTTAAAATACCAATTCAGTCTCGTTTGAAGCGGACTCGACGCTTCTCCGTGAGCCCCAACACGCCGGGGTAGCGGCAGCAATACGGTGCCACACGTTTCACGATTTTTTTCCGCCTTCAGATGCGCCCACGGCGGACGGCTGATGTTCGAGCGGACGCTGATTCAATTCTGCAAATGAAGTACACTGCATGGCAGGGTTATAATTTGTTTGGTAAATTGTCTCGCAGAGCTTCGGGCAAGGATGTGCCGGGCTGATGAATGTAACAGTTTTAGGCAAAACATTAATTTAAACAAAGGAGCTTAAAAATAAGTTCACAAGGTGTCAGAGTTGGCTGTTGATTATTTACAGTGTGATACGTGACCCATATAGTACGACAGAAATGTAGTCGGCTTCGCGTTAGGCCATTTTAAATAATCAAACGTAAATACAATTTCCCAGTGTTTCTAATATTCCCGTAGGAAATAAGATGCGTATTAGATGTTAGTTTGTTGCTGTTATGTGGCATGAATGGAAACCCCGTGTGTATGACGGGAGACTGCTATTACTCCAGTCTTATATGGATCACAGCTTCTCTTCGTTTCATCAAAATCATTCCAGCTCAACTGAAAAGGTCGTAATTTTCGTTTAAAGTGACTGAGAGCTGAAGACTTCTAATTCTGATCGTCAGTGCTGCAATACGCACCAGGTGCCACGGGTTACCGATTTGAGAAATGAGTCTTCATGATAATCGTCGCGCACAGTGGTAACAGTTAATTTGAACGATCTGTTTATCTGACTAATGTGTACTGTAGGTCCTATAATGTAAAATATATGGAAATACTTCGAAGAATTTTCCATATTTCAATCTTTAAAAATAGTATGATTCTTCTAGCCTGTCATATGCCAAGACGTAAATCGGAGATGCTCAGTTAGAACGGATGGGTGAATCTACACTGGAGCCCATTAAAACTTGCTGCTCTTTGAAGATTAAAATAAGTTTACAACAGAGCTGCGAATATTCTGAATAAATTTCCCGTTCCTGTAAGTAACCAAAGCCATCGACAAACCAAGTCTGTGTCGGACAGGTAGTGTTTATATAGATAATTATCTGTGTCCTTATCTTACTCATTCCGAAGCCTCACAGGAAAATGCCATGTATTGATTTTGCGTGTGTGTGTGTGTGTCTGCTTTCTCAATGGCGCTGTTTATTTTATATCCGCGGCCCTATTGATTGCTTTAGCAGATCCATTAGCCCCCCTTTCTGACCTTAAGTTGTCTCTCAGTGGAGACCAGCTGGGCCTTGCGATGAGTAGCTCTCATCGGCAGATGGAGGTGTGAGTCTGAAGCCCGTGTTGTGTCAGGAATGCAAGTCTCCTTCCAAAGTTTGAGAAGCTGTGCCAAACCAGAAAGAACGGTACGGCCTCTTCGTCGCCACCTGTCGGTGTGCCCGGGCGCTGCACGAATCCTCCACCTGAATGTGTTTCAGCGAGTGTGCACCCCGTCGGGCTGTAATATGGAGACGCAGCGTGTGTCCGTGCGCGTGTGCAGGATTTTGGGCGAAAAGGGAGGAGTCGCTGCTGCTCACAAACTGCGCATAAAACCAGGCTATGCATGTTGGGCTGAAAGGTGGGGGCTCATGTAATGGCGGGGCTCATGGTAGCTCTCCTGTGGCCATCCTCTTACTGAGAAGGGATAGTTTCTGTTTTTTCATTTCCTCCTTATTGTTTTCTGGCAAAGACTTATTAAAATAAGGCTTCATTAGTACCAACCATCTCATGCAGGACTCTAACACCCTCCACACACACACACACACTTGCATGTTTGGACAGTCCCCACAAAGATACATTCATTTCTATGGAAAACCCTAATCCCAGCTATGAGAACCTTAACCCCTACCCAGCCCTAACCTTCACCAGAAGTAACCAAGCAAAATAAATGTTCCTTGGAACATCAGAAAAGGTTTTTAATCACATTGTGGGGACATTTGGTCCTTACAATAATTTTGTGTGTGTGTGTGTGCGTGTGCGTGCACACACACGTCCCATGGAGAGAAGTTCCCTCTTTCACTATTACCCATTGTGCGACTTTATTATAACACCTTGCTGACCAACCAGCACCGTTACCGGTATGAGTTGAATGCTAAGCGTAAATCACACCATTGTGAAAATGGCACTGTGGTGAGCCTGGTATTGAATCACATGTGTGACAGAATTACAGTTTGGAAAAGAATCTCAAGTGAGGAGCGAAATGCATACACTTATATACCCCAGACTGACAGCATAACCAAGCAACGCACATTCTCTTTGTTCCTGGGGTGGGAGGGGTCTTGTACATTTGTTTGCGCTCATGGACATGTCTAGAAATGAGGTAGGTGCCCCCCAACAACAGTCTCACACTGGAGCCCCTCATAAAAAGTTTATGCCACTGGCTGGAGAACAAGCACGATGAAAGGTCAGTCAGCCCCCCCCTAGCTATTAAGGGTCACTTTAGTGTGGCCATGTTATGATACTAATGCAGGAGACTCTTGTATGTAATGGCTGAAATAGTTGGCGGGCAGCTGGGGCTTGTGGCTGTCCTGTGCTGGCCGTCTTCCTGTCAGCTTCACGTTGGGAGGGATGTATGAGCTTCAGTCTGAGTATAATGTCCGAGCTGGCGGATGTGATGCTTATTAAATATAACTTAGCTGCTGATCCCATTGGTGATGGTTACCTTTTAAGGAGCTACACTTGTACCTGGGCAACGAGGCAGGGCCAGGTCACCGGTGAGCGGGCCTGCTGAGGTGGCCCCGTCTCCGGCATGAGGAGACCCAATATGAGCCCCCGCTGCCCAGTGAAAAGGCCAATGAAGGGGAGGGGGGCATTGGTCCAGTGGTTGGAAGACGGCTCACATCACCAGCCAATGGGCAGCCTTGTCCTGGCGCCGCCCAAACTCGCCTCCCCTTGTCACATGGTCACCGAAGCCTTTCGATACTAAAGGTCTGTTTAAACGGCATCGTTTGATATTAGAATCCCAAAATTCCTTTCCACGGAGGATATTCCCACTCAACGTCTGAAGACCGTCCTGTTTAATTCTCCCGGTTATTCCTTGCCATAATGGAGGGAGAGCAGTACGCTACTGGCTAACGGACGATGAAGCCTTTTCCAACCCTGCCTGCTTGGCTGTCAGCCCCCCCCCCTGTAATCGCCCTCCCAATCAATATGTCTCAAACCCATCATCAGGAGACGCCACACATGCGAGAATGTAATTTGGTGATGCGCCTGCTCCTGTCACCGGCAATTAAGTGCTGTCCAGCTCTTATGTCTGACAGTTTTGCATATTTACAGTGGTTTCAATGAGAAAGATGGGGGGGGGGGGGGGGGTTGCTACCTTGGAAACTAGGTCCTTTCCCCCTCTAGTCTGTGTGTAGGTATGTAATGTCTTTCTAACGGAAGCATTCCCTCAGCTTCTGTACAGAGATTTCTACGCTCTTCCCGTCTTTGTTTCTATCAAACAAGCCGACAGCAGAAACTTACCCACAAGCTGGGCGCTTTCCAGCAAGATGGCAGCGGTGTTGCTGCTGTTGTTGGTGGTGGTGTTGATGGAGAGCCAGCCGACATTGAGGGTACAGCCATCCTGTTTGATTTTTGTTTACATGCCGGCCAGCTGATCAGCAAACATAGTAGGAAGGGTTCCTTGTAGGTGGGATTGTATCTCACGTGTGGTCTGAAAAGCAGCCAGTCATCTTTTGATGACTAAGTTGGTTTGTGCACTTGCTGATTGTGTGATGTGCTGTGAGGTATATGAAATGTTTTAGGTTTTACAAATATTCCTTGGAAGTTTACAGTCAGTGACTGTGCTGAAATGGAGGGGATTTTGAGAGTACAAAGACCTTCTCTCGTAATGGGCGTCATCTGCATAGTTCAGTAAAATGTAGATCTCCTGGTGAACAGCAACTTCCTTGGAATGGATCTTCAGTGGGGTCTAGGATTTAATATTTGTGAGTGCTTGTTAGTGAAGTTGAGAGAGGATACCTGTATGACTGTCACACACACTCGCATACATACATGTTTGTGTTTATTTGCGGGGACCGTTCATTTTTATGGGCAAATCCCTAATCCCAACAATGACAACCTTAACCCTTACCAAGCCCTTACCTTTCCTATAAATAACCAATAAAAATAAGACTTTTGACATTTCGTTTGATTTGCATTAACAGATTTTTATAGAATTGCATTTCCGTAATGTAAACATGAAACACCGCGCACACTCACGCTCTAGTCTTGCTCTCCCAGCCACTTGGGAACTGTTCTGTAGATAGGGGGCACGCAGGCTGGTGAGCAGGACAGATTGGTGGGCAGCACCGTCATGTTCGGCACACGGTTTTTGTCAGCCCGCTCTGTGTGATTCTGCTGTTGAATACCACAGAGCATGGTGAATCCTGAGTATGAACTCACTCCCTTTGCCAGGTTTGTTCTGATTCATGCATGCGTATACAAATATACTCAGATTATCCGCCAAGTCTCCCTTGCTATGGTTATTAGATGGAAGAGCTAATCTAAAAAGAGACCTTTTTTTTCTACTCATGCAGCAAAGCCAGTAGTGTGATGGTTTCCCACAATGCATCACTGTTTTAGAGGGCAGACTACAGAGTACTGACTTTGAGGCGTGAAGCAAAAGTCAGTGCAAAACCAATTCATTAATAATAAAGGTGAAAAATCCACCCAGGCAACAAGCATCATGTTTTTTTTCTTACAGTCGGCTAGAAAAACAGTAGTTTTGTCTAGGCGTTTTCTGGGAGCTTTTCAACTTTTACAGCTTTTTATTCTGATAAGAGATCCTTTTCCGATGTTTGAGTGTCCCTGTGCTCTATTTGAGCCTAAACACTTTAAATCTGCATTAATTATTCAAAACAAAATTAGGCAAATTGAGTTGCATATATAGAAGCAACTGGTTGGTCATTAGGGTTTGAAGTGCTCATCCAGTCTGAGGGGCCTGTGATGCTTTGTCACTTCCCTATTGGTTCTGTTTTCAGCCAATCACATCATTTGTCTGCCCTTCTGAATGGTTCATGTTGCTTAGCTGTGTTTTTTTTGTTGTTGTTTTACTCAAGTGATTATAAAGATGTCGTTGTTCTGCATCAGCGTTTAATGTCTCTTTTAGGGCTGCAACAACTAATCGATTTAATCAATTAAAATCGATTATTAAAATAGTTGCCAACTAATTTAATAATCGATTAGATGGGGCTACGTTATTATACACATAAGTACAGTGGCGACCTCCTAATTTGGGAGCAGTAAGCTAACCAAAGCCGCGGTGGCAG
>JAODLC010000040.1:4426012-4446161 GCA_026781145.1 Hippopotamyrus pictus | reverse complement strand
GTTGGTGGGGGGGGGGGGGGGGCTGGCTCCCTTGGAGTGACAGGGATGGGACACCGTAATTTAGCACTTGGGTACATGCCAGTGTCTGTGGTGCCCTGTGAGGTACGGAGTGAGCTGTGCCGTGCCTTGCTGAAGCCCCGCCCCCTGCCTTGCTGAAGCCCCGCCCCCAGGGCGTCACTCTCAAACCCCCCCCCCCCCGCCCCACCCCCACTGGGTCGTCTCCTCTTTGACCTGACTGGCTCTTTAATTACCCAGCCCCTCCGCTGCCTATCTATCTTTCTGCCATTAGCTTTGCATCCTTTCGTTTTTTTCCGCACCATCTATTCCTCCAGCGTGGTCTTAATCCGTTCCATTCATTTTAGATGCGGCTCAGTTTATTGTTTTGATTATTCACATATTTAATTATTATTTACATAATCAAACTATTGCATATTGTACTCTCAGCCCTTTGCCTCGGCACGTATAAGGATGAGATCACGCTAAACACTGCAAGATACAACAGATGTAATTAACGGAGAAAAACTGTATGATTGGTCTTTCTTCTCCCCCTCCGTCTGTTTTCTCTGTGTAAAGTTCTTTCCTGGTCACTCCACCTCTCCCCGTGGTGGCCTGTCTCTGTCACCACCAGCAGGTATTGTATGGGCCCCTGTTTTCTCCAAAGTTCAGCTATCTGATCTGAGATCAGTGGCATGCTTGTCACCTCCTGATGTTCATTTTTGGAGTCAATAAACATGGAAGCGGCAGGGGATAGCAATGCCCACACTACCAAATCAATTTTGTTTTAAATGTTTGGCTGCACTTGGTTGGGCTCTGGTCCGTCTACCTGCTGCTGTCAGAATCTGGTGTAGTGATGGTCCTAGTTTTACTTTTAGTTTTTTATTGATCTTTCTGGGGGCTCAAGACTAGAAGCTTTAATAAAATTCCTGATAATAGTTCTTTTATTTGTCTGAGTCACTGAGCTGTGATTTAGGGTTTAACAGAGGCAGAGGGTATTAATCAGAATGGTTTGGTTTTGTTCATTATATTCAGTTTTAAAGCTCTTTGTTTCTGTGCGGTCAGGTGGTTTTATGTTTTGGCGAGACTAATGGAGGATGTTGATCTAAATGCCGCGTACCTTGGTGACGCTTATGTACCTCCTTGGTGACGCTTGTGTACCTCCCTGGGGGGGCTTGTGTACCTCCTTGGTGACGCTTGTGTACCTCCTTGGTGACGCTTGTGTACCTCCTTGGTGACGCTTGTGTACCTCCCTGGGGGGGCTTGTTGTTGAAGGGGCAGCATGCCTTTTTTGAGCCGTGTCACCATTCTCGCGTCCTCGCTTTTTGTTGCAGTTCGGTGAGGTTCGACACTGGGCCAGAGTATCCGACCCTTTTCCATTAGTCGTCTTTGTCACTCTGCATTCTGGGAATTAGTCTTTGCTCTGAGGTATGACCCTAGTGAGGCCTCTGATTGCCCTTTTGCAATGGGTCACTCCTTGGCCTGGTAAGTGACCCCCCCCCCACTCCTGGATAGTGTAATGCGTGTCACGATGTTGCTGGTGTTTCCCTGTAGCCCAGTGCCCGTCTGGTCACCTCCATTACTGCAGCCCTCCGATGAAACAAAGGTGGGACACTTAGTAACGCGCTACACCAGCCTGGAGCATCAGCATCCACACCCGTCTGGCACCAGGGAGACCGGTGTCCGTCTGAGCTGCGATCCAGCAAGTCCTGAGGACCTTTTAGTAGCCGGGAGGATGTTCTTTTGTGGAAACCTGATCGCTTTTGTCTTCCTGTGGGAAATCTGTATCCTCCAGGGTAGTTCCTGAGTTCAAAGAAAGAGCTGCTTTGCCCTGGGAGGCTGGATAACCTTGTGGTGGAAACGTTTCCCGGTTCCCAGTAGATTGCCCTCCATTTGATACATCGACAGTTGTGAAGGGCAGCCTTTTTAGATAAAATAGTGTCTTGTAAAATCTCACCTTCGTGCCAAACCTTGATTAAATCAAACGCACCTTCTGGTAATGCGCTTCTGGCAGATTCACTTGGCCAGGCCCTGGGGCTGTGAAACGTGTGCAGTCGAGCAAGTTTAGCTGCACGTTTTAGCTGACGGAGGGGGCGCCGCTGACCGGCTCTGTAGGAGGTCGGGCCGGGGGGACGTGACAACACCTCTGTTTCCCCCTCAGGCATCGAGCAGACCATCGAGCAGCAGGAAGCAGGCACCCGGACCGCTGACCTGAGGATACGCAAGACGCAGGTGAGGGTGAGCAGGGGAAGCGACGTATGAAGCATTTGGGGGTGAATGTCCTGCTGGCAGCTGAAGCCGCAGTAATGTACCGGTTTCCTTGAGCTGTGAACTAGAAAAACACTTCAGGGTTTCAGTTCAGATTCAGGTTTAATTGATTCTTCAGGCTCCCTTTGGATTGCCTGAGTTAACTGGTGTGCCGACTGGCTCCTTGCCTTTATTTACTGCAGTAGTACTTACAGGTGTGTAAGTCTGAAGGAATCCTGAAGGAGTTTCATGGGGATGGTGACATGGGGACCTCTGTGCCTGTGATCGCAAAGTCACCGGTTCGATCCCTGGCTTCGGCAGAACAGTGACATGCCCTTGAATGAGGTCCTTAACCTCCAACTTGTGGGGCGCTGTGTGCAGGCGATGCCTTCCAACGTACCTGTACTCATACCTGTGAAAATGGCAAATAAAGGATTCGTTGTTATTGCTTACTAATTCGCCATGGACACATTTATGAATAATGAGTGTCTGGGGCAAGAATTAGTTGTTTTTTGTGCTGTAGATGGGAGCAGGGGATGGTTTGTTTCAGAAGGTGAGAGGGGACCACACTCAACAAAGTCCACCTTAAAGGGCCTCTGCCTCATTTCTTCATAACCGCTCTGTCTCTCTCGTCTCCAGCATTCCACCCTGTCCCGTAAATTTGTGGAGGTGATGTCCGAATACAACGCGACCCAGTCGGACTACAGGGAGCGCTGTAAGGGCCGCATCCAGAGGCAGCTTGAGATCAGTAAGTGAGGGCGGCCCGTCTCCACGCGCCATGTGACTGTTTGCTATAGACAAGTAGGAATTATATACACTTTCCTTCAGAATTTTTATTGGTCAGCTGGGCCAGTTTTTTTTTTCTTTTTTCTTTTTTTTTTTCCCCTCCCTCCATCATAGAGCATAGAAACTCCAAACCCGGATGTGACCCAGTCATGTAAACCCCATAAAAATAGCCTCCTGTAATCCCCTCCCTGCTCCCGACTGGTTCAGTGGCCCCCAGCGCCAGCTGTCCGAGCGGGACCCGGAGCCGCGGCCCGGCCGAGAAGGCGGCGCTCCTTTTCCTCCGGCCATCTGTCCCTCAGCGGGGCTGGGGCGGGTGGGCCGGGGCGGGAGCCAGGTCTCCCTCCCGCCCCTCCCCCACCCGACAAGCTGGCCGCACGGCATCCCTCACGCTGGGGCCCGGAGCCGCTCCTGTACCACGGGCAGCCTCCCCCAGCGGTGCTGCTGTCTGGGAGGCAGGGGAGGGGAGAGTCAGATGAGAGAAATGAGATTCTGAGAAAAGACATTTTGAAAGATACGTTTAAAAGAGCATTTGCCCCCTGATAAATGCCTGTTACTGGGTGTTCCCTGTCCCATGGCAGTCTGACAGAGGTGCGAGTACTGAGCTAAAGTGGGCGGATGTGCCCGATTTGACGGGTGTTTTCTTTTGAATTAAAATCGGCACCGACACTCTTTCCACGGAGGCGAAGCAAGATGATTCCTTGGGGAACCTAAAATGTGCGACTGAATTGATCTGAAGTGCGAGTGAAGCTGGATCCTTAGCCAGTGGTAAACCGGACTTGTATTAATAATGAGTGCCCCGCCCTCCCCTCAACAGTGAACATTTCAGATTTTCTCCGTTGCATTATTGATGCGCATTAGATCAGAGTTGTTTCTCCGTCTGATATCTTCCTTTCCTGTCTTGACGTGCCGCCTTCGGCGGAGTAATGAAATAGGCCGAGTGGCTCAGCTGAAGCTCGACGTCGACACGTTTCGCTGCTCTGTTTTCACCTTTATTCTGAGTGTAAAGAATCATTACTCTCAGTCTGCTGGCATCTGCTGCCATTGTGGACAGAAGAGGAAGAGAGCAATATGATGACACATCGAACAGGTTCTCCAAGCCTCCAAAACGTTCCCCCCCCCCACCAAGCCCTCTTCACCTCGTGCTGACCTGCTGTCAGCCATCTAAATGTACACAGATCTACTCAGATGCGAGACTGTAACGAGTGAAAAGCAAGAAGTCTTAAGTTGTTGCAGATATTTAATGTGGAATTAAGTACATATTCCCTGTGGTGCCTTTTATCCTCTGTTTTTCTTGCTTGCACTGGTTTTAAAAAACAAAAATCCTTATTAGTGGTGTTTTAGGGCAGGGTGTCGGAGCTAAAGGTGGATCGTTGCTCCCATGTGGGTCAGAAGATCTGACAGCTGGGGCCTCTGAAGTGTCCGGTCCCCTGCCTGTATGCAAAGAAGCACACGATTTAATTAACTGATGAATATTTTAGTAGGACATGACAGAACAAATGGTTAAAATGAATGGCGATGAAGTTAAGATTGGGAATGGAAGGTGCAAATCGATTTCTACCTGGGTCCTGGTCTCCATAGCAACCGCCCAGAGCGCCTCCTGTTTGTGAGGGAGGCGCGCAGGTTAGAGTCTGGGGAATGGGGGGGCTCTCTGCCGGCTAGTCAAGTACCGCACGCTCACGACTGATTGGCGTGTGTATCTGTCCGTGTATCGCAGTTCTGACATTTCAGGGAGTCTCCTACACATAGCGGCGCTGTGGCTCATCTCCCACTTGCTGGAGGAATGGTCCCTCATGTCAGAGGGGGTGCTTAGTGCGACGGGCCAGTGGTGGCGCCCGTCAGGATGTCCAGCGGCTCCTCATTGTGGCCACTTCCTTCTCTGGGTGCTTCCACATGTGTTACGGATATCGGCGACAATTTCAGACCAAGTCTGCCTGTTATAAGGGATGGTGATGAAAATAACCATGGCAACAGGCGAGACCCTCTCCTATGTATATCTTCACGGTAAATGTGAAATTCTAGCAGTCGGTTGACAATGTGGCGGGGGGCGCGGGGGGTACCTAACCCTGTTCCAATGCCCAGAGGAGCTGAATCACATGAGACCATTAAAACCACTCCATCCAGAAAGATGTGGTTTGTGGGGAATTAAAGGTTTGCTCCTAAAACGTGTAGACTTGTGCTCTGTGAAAAACTCTCCCAGCCTCTGTTTAAGTACACAGTTCTTTGACCTGTTACTGTGTTCTTATTCGCTGCCCAGAGCTCCACCCACCTCCACCTCCTGGCCACACCCCACATCTCGCCAGCTTATTCAGGCTCCTTGTTTGCCCTTTGTAGACCTGGCCGCTGCATTTACCACCACCTTCGGTCAGTCTCCTGATTCTTCAATCAAACTGCACCAAATGCAGAGCTTGGTGCGGTGAGGCGGGGCTTCCTGAGCTGTCAGTCAAAAAATTCATAATGTTAATCCAGAGTATTCCTACGAAAAAATAGCCAGTGTCTGCTGATTTAAAAGTGGCCTTTGAGCTCAGGAGCAGCGAGCATGGCCGGGGCTGCGGCAGGATGACGCGAAATCTGATTATATATTCAAATTTAATTACAGCCATTATCATTTAATATCCAGCGAAGGTCGACCTGTGACTGGTGGTTTATGGGAAATTCACCGCCATGTGTGTGTCAGGGCGTTTGGTCTTATTTTGCTACTCGCCCCAATGAACCTAGCATGATGGGTTCTCCCCCCCCAGGGGCTTTTGGGGCTTTAATGAAGTGGTGACACTAACTGCATAGCTATGCAACAAAGCTGTTGCTGCGAGCGACTGTCTGTGAAAGGCCTCAATTAAACTTGAATTTAAATTCTGAGAATTATGGGCCGGGGGAGGCCTTCTGCATTTTCTGCTTATGCCATGAATATGTCTTCAGCTGTGCTCTAGAGTTTTATGCTAAATTCACTGTTCTGCCCCTGCATCCCAAACCTATTCCCCCCCCCGCCATCGACCGGCTCACCTGCTTGTCTCTCCACAGCCTCCCACCCTAACTGATCCATACTCCATACAGTGGGGACATGCCATTATTTTGCCGCCCCACCTTCCCATAATCCACCTTGCTGGATGGGGGGGGGCTGCTATCGCCATGCCGATAGGTGCCCAGGCTCATTCCTTGGAGATTTTCCCTTTCTTATTGCAGCTGTATTCTCCGCACTGACAGCCCTCACGTCATGGGAGACGGCCCCGGGGGCCCGGAACGCGTCTCCTAATAACAAGCGGAGATGGTTTTATTAGTCTGCCCGCTGCAGCCCAGACTGCCTCTCACATCTTAATAACAATTTTGTTAGTAAGTCAATATCAGTCAGTAATATGGAGATTCTCTTTGGCGATAACCATGGAAACCAGCTGCACATCAGCTCAAAGGGATTATAGTGAATGGGAAGGCAGGGCTGACCCTAAATCCTCGCTGGTGGGGCATGGTAGCTCACGTGCTGTATTATCATCCAAATAGCAGGAACATACAGGAGAGTTGGCAGGGAGCCATTAAGCCCCCGCTGTGATGTCTCGGTGTCAGACAAACCTGCCCTTACATGCTTCGAGGTGGGAGGAGGCCCAGGTGCGTGGCTGTCAGTATGTTAGAGGCCAGTAGGGGGCAGCAGGGTCAAAACCACACATCCATCCTGGGTGCTGATGCTGTGACGGAACATGGAAGAAAATTCAGCGTGGTGCCTGCGGTCCTGTGATCGCGAATTTTAAAGCGGTGATGTAGCAGAGGCGCGGGGATGGCGGCGGGAAGCCGACACGGCGGCATTAAGGAGCGGAGATCCCAAAGCGAGTGTTTCCTGGCAGCACTGAGGTGGGCAGGCGTCTGGCAGGTCTGTGCCAGTGCATTGGCCGCACGTAGCCGTGCATTAACCGCCGTTTGTTGGTCCATACCATCCCGTGCCATACTGGGAGGGGTGATTGGGGTCACGTGCCCATCGTACCGAGCCTCCTGTCCACCTGGCCCCGGAAACGGGGGGGGGGGGTTCAAGAGCCACCGTGCTGTGTTTAAGCGAAGCCAGAGGGTGCCCTCGTCTGGCCCTCGTCGCCTCCGCACGTCACAGGCGATGCTGCCACGAAAAAATTAAGGAAATGGTAATTTAATTATAGGAAAACAAAGCGGGCGAGATGCAGCCAGGTGCCACCACAGATTAGGAGTGACTCATTCCTCCCAGTGGCTGGGGGGGGGTAATTGACCTTCCTCCCCGGCTGGTGATTAGAAATGTAGATGAACCTGTTAAGGGTGGATCCCCATCCTCTTTCCTCCTGCTGTCTTTATCTATCTCTTTGTCACAAGAGGGGGGTGCAGGGGAGATGAAGATGAAGGGAGTTAGCGGGCTGGTACTGGGAGGGGTGGGGATAACCAGTCCTGCCGCAAGTAACTGAAGTGAGTCACAAGAAGGAGCCGGTTGTCCTGGGAGCAGGGTATGTGTTTTATAGAAATATATTTTTTTTTTGTGGTCAGTGTCCATTACGCCCCCTGGTGGCCTCTCCTGGCCTCACGCCATGTCAGCTTGCTCCATTTCCTGCCTTTTCTGGTATCACTGTGCATGCTGGTGAATGCTGATTTGCAATGATTGGCTGCAGCCGGGTGAACCATCTTTTTGGGGGGGGGGGGGCGCAGAGCCTGACACCTCAGGGTCGGGGTGAAGGCTGGCGCATCCTGTTGCGCTGTGCCCACCCTGTCTGCAGTCCGGATGTCCTGTCGTACTGTATCCAGCGTAATGGTTACCAGGTACGTTTGGTGAATCGTCCTCGTTCGTCTGCACAGAGCGCGGTGAATGGGAGCCACAGAAAACACAGGGTTCAGTTCCGTGCTGCCCCACAGCTAGGGGGCGAGCTTTCGCCTCAGTAGGAGGGACTTCTCCTGCCCACTCCCAAGGCAACTTGTCGACAAGGGTTCCATGATCCAGGTTGATGCCTGGATGAAATAGTAGGCTAGATTTTAAATTTAGCCATTTTAAAAATGCATGAAAATTTGGAAATTGACCATCCCCCGTGGCGGCATACTGGCCTTGGACTGGCACGCCTGACCAAGTGCTGGTTTCTGACCTGTGCACGGCTGCATTGAGTGGGGAGATGTCGACGCCAAGAGACCCCAAACCTGAACCAGTGTTTGTGTGTGTTTGGGTCACTCCAGCTGGCAGGAACACGACGAACGAGGAGTTGGAAAGCATGTTGGAGAGTGACAACCCTGCCATCTTCACCTCAGGGGTGAGCGCCCCCCCCTGTATTCTACCTCTCTCCCTCCCTCTCCTCTCCTTTCTTGCACACCTATGTAACCATGGTTTCCCCCCTCTGTATTACTGAAAGCATACATCAGAGGTGGCCAATCTTATCCGCAAAGGGCCGGTGTGTGTGCGGGTTTTTGCTGCAGCTCCCTAATTAGATTACTAATTACCTGGGTTTGAACAGCTGACCTACAGGTTATCCAAAAACCTGCATACACACCGGCCCTTTGTGGATAAGACTGGCCACTCCTGGCATACATGCTTTAGTAAGCAGCTCTGCTCTCTTACCTATTGTTACCAAAGAGATGCCCCCTAGTGGTAATTTTTGATACTGGCCAGATGTACCTGAAGGTGAGTGTGTAATGCTGAGTGAAGCAATCTCCAAGCCACGCAAGCCATAGCCGGGTTTAGAGTGGCGTGTCAGACCGAGGTCACCTCCATCACCACTGCCAGGGATGGAGAGGGACAGGAGGTTCACACCTGACTGGTGGGTGGAGCCCTTCTGAACCAGAGGTGGAAATTTCAGGTCCAGAAAGTACAAATCCAGACCGTGATTTAGTTTCAACCAACCAGTTGAGCATAAAGAGTCACAGTTACAGAGTACACAACTGGTTTGGTTGAAACAAAATCCTGGTCTGGATTTATACTTTCTGGACCTGAAATTTCCACCTCTGTTCTGAACCCAGAGGAGGGGGGATTCCCCTAGAGAATTCTGCTTGAAATGGGAGTTCTTGTAGCATTGATGGAGTCTCGCCTCTGAAAGTTTGCCTGGTTTCTTTAATTTTTTTCAGTTTTAAAGGATGTGACCTTTTAAATTGCGTACTGCGCGTCTGCCTGCATAACGGAGCATGTTCTCCACCCCCTCAGATCATCATGGACTCCAGCATCACCCAGCAGGCCATGAATGAGATCGAGACGCGGCACAATGAGATCATCAAGCTGGAGAACAGCATCCGCGAGCTGCACGACATGTTCGTGGACATGGCCATGCTGGTAGAGAGTCAGGTGAGAGCTGACACGGCTGTACAGTGCCCCCTTGTGTCTCCTCTGGGAAATGCAGCAAAATGACTGTAACGTCTGGCTGCTTTTCATTTTGCTGATTCACATTACCAAGTCATCATGAAACGAGCTGTTAAATGAGGTTCTTCAAGTGTGGCTCACCAGAACCTGGGCTGGTCACTCTGCTGTGTCTGCTCAGTCTACTTCTAAACAAAACCCAGCAGGTGATTTTCACAGCTGTCCTGATAGTTTCTCAAAATTTTGCTTTAATGCATCCTGGGACAAGATCTCTGTGTGTTAATTACTGAGATGAGCCTGAATGTGAGATTTTTAAAGGGAGGAGGATCTGAATACGGTTATGGCTCCTGTGCCGGTGTGTCGCTCTGCTCTCTGCTTTTTTTTGCTTCCTCTTCCCCCCTCCTTTTTCCACTGGCTTGTTCTCACCCCTGCCCGTCGCACCTGGATCTGCGCTATCTTCACGAGGTAATTCGGTCTTTCTTTCCCACCTCCCTCTGTGCTGTTTCTGTTCATGGGGAGTAAAGTGATTCGATGTTCAGTGTATGAGACCATTTAATATTATCACATAGTCCTGATCTCCAGTGAGGCCTCCTACTCAGGTCCTGCCGGTCATTGCTTGAAGTGTGTTGTGATGCTGAGCATTGCATACACATTTCCTGCCAGATTTCAGAGGTTTGATAACCCCAAAGAATGGTTTCCATACCTTCTTTGGAGGAGTGGAGGTTGGCATCTGCCTTCCTTGATATCTGCCCCCCCCTTTTTACTCTGTGGCCTTCAGGCTTCCAGGTGTGTTGTACTGTGTCCAGAGTGTGAATCACGGGATTTTACATGCAGCCCTGGCTGTGGCAGATGTCCACCAAAAGACAGGGAGGAATAGCAGCCCCCTCCTTGGACTCCAGGATGTTTCTGACCCCCTCCCCCACCACCTGCTTCTGGTACCTAATTCAGCCATGCCATAGGACTCCCTTTGCTTTCTCTGGCTCCCAATTTTTAATTTAACTAATATTTTTGACTGTAATGTGCCAGTTAAAGTCTACCCAGCGTAAAACTGACCATAATACATCGAGGGCTCCCTGGGTCCATATGGAGAGCCCGGTAAATTCTCTTTGAGTCCCCAAAGCACAGTGTATAAGCAGAAGCACTATATAAAGATGAACTCCCAAAGAGCTTGGTCATTCCATGATCTGGCATTCACCTAATTTTCGGGCTCTGCTAACAAGCGTGACCTACCTGGACACTCGAAAATAAGCATGTCAAGAAAGCGAAATGGCCTTGACTGGGGCGTTAGAGCTATGTGGGTGCTTGTTTATTCTGAGGAAAGGCCACATGAATCACCCCTGGGGAGTGTGGAGAGGACAGAACAGTCTAACATTCTTCTGTTAGTCAGGCTTGTATTTGGAGAAGGAAAGGCAGACTGGGTCACTCATTGGCTGGCACACAATTGCCTTCATATCTGTCCTTGGTCCTGGGGGGGAACCCAGTCCCTTATTCACACTATCTAGCACTACAGAGCTACCCTACCCTTGAGAGGTGACCCAGTGTTTTTTAGGTTTCTGTAAGGAAAATGACCATTATAGGGTATAGGCTCTGTAATGAAAGAACTAGTCTCTGGATTACAATCCATGACCCACACAGAACATATAGCAGATGGTAAAGAGATTTTATGGCCCAAATGGCTGTTCTGTCTGGAATGAGACTCTCAGTGGCCAGGCCTATTGTGGGTTGTGGGCTGAATTCGCGATCACAGGACCGCAGGCACCACGCTGACTTTTCTTCCATGTTCCGTCTGTGGTTTGAACCAATAGCAAGTGGGCTGAACCAGTCAGGCAATGGTAGTAATATTCACATCATCTTTCTCCATGTGGCTTCATGGTGACAGTTTAGATCCTGCAAGCAAAATGCCTTTGTTACCCAGCAGGTTTCTCCTGTGAACACCTGAGGACCCAGCGGTAATGACCCTATTTCAAGGTGGTGTAGGGGTTAAGAACGCCTGTAACATAAAGGACTAGGAAAGGAAAACAATCAGTCGGGTTTGATTCAAGTTAATAAAGTTGTAATTTTTGACAAAAACAAAACAAGGTAAAAAGAATGCAGTACAAGCTTCGGAGTGAGCTAGAATCAAATGTAGCGCACTGACTGGGAACTGAACTCAGGCCTTCTGTATGGCAGGCAAGAATTCAACCGCAAGGAACAAACCCTCTAACCAGCCAGACAACAAAATCAAAATCAAATTGCCTCTCTATATAAACCAAAAGATGAGATAACACTACAGATGAAAATAATGGCACTCACCCCTACACTTCCTGAGAGTACGGTGGGCAGTTGACTATTGGATGTAAAGTACAAGCAAGTGCACTTCCGTCATAATATCATCTTGAGTGATAGATACAAAGTACAGAAACTCAGCCCAACAGCAATATGGATCATGTACAAAGCCATCAACCCATGAGCCTTTTAAACGTGCGCATGTCCAGGACAGCCAATCCGCTTACTGCTGGTACGGTGACATCAGGGAGCAGTCATGATGCCAACTTAAGATAGGAAAAAAAAGAAGAACCTTAGACGTAACAAAACGACTTTTAAAAACAGTGCAGGTTTCTTAGGGTTAAATGCTGGTACTGCCTTGCTGACAATCAATACTGTAGTGTAGTGCAGTGTTTCCCAACCGAGTCCTCGGGGAACCCCAGTTAGTCCACGTTTTTGCTCCCTCCCAGCTCCTAGCCAATAAGGGACACTGAATACCTGGGACAGGTGCACTGGGAGCTGAGAGGAAGCAAAAACGTGGACTGTCCAGGGTTTCCCGAGGACTGGGTTGGGGAAAAAACTGGTCTAGTGAATAGATCTGTGCATACCTAGAATATAAAAGAGTAACAGCTGGTTGTTGCCGTATCTGCTCTGTATTGTCTCTGTCCTCCTTCCCCACAGGGGGAACTGGTGGACAACATTGAGAAGAATGTGCTGAGCACAGAAGAGTACGTGGAGAAAGCCAAGGAGGGCATAACCATGGCCGCCAGCTTACGGAAAGGAGGCCGGCGTGTGAGTTGAAAAGCAGGGTCTCCGGGACCTGGATCTTAAACACTCCTTTCTCTCTCCCCCACCCCCTTTCTCTCCCTCCTTTGCTCCCTCGGCCCTCCTCCACACCTGGGCCACCAGGGGGAGATGATCGACCGAATCGAGTACAATGTGGAGCACTCCGTCGACTATGTGGAGCGAGCCGTGTCAGACACCAAGAAGGCGGTTAAGTACCAGAGTAAAGCCAGGCGGGTGAGTGGGCAGACATACTCCTGCTGTGTGGGAGTGGCTCTGCATGGCCTGTGTCTGCCAGCCTGGTGGTACCATAACTCCGTGCCACGATGCCCTAGTGGGACATCAGCAGACCGTCTGGGTTTGGTGGGAGGTGTCAGTGCAGTGTAGGTGTCCATTGGTTTACGCTTTTTCGACTCCTCCTTCGGTCCTCGTCAGTAAACATTCGGTTGTAGGAACGGGTGAAATCGACTAGATTTGGGTTTTGAGCTGCATACCTACCCTGGATGACTCTGCTCATGGCGTCTGCTGATCCCCAGTTGAAGTGTCTGATTCCGCTGGTCATCCACAGGACTGTGTCACTGCACCCCTCCGCCAACTCGGACACTTTCATTTACATTTATTTAGCAGGAACCTTTGTCCAAAGCAGCGTACAAGTAAGGCAAATTGCACATCACCAACATACATACTGTCAAGGAGTCCACTAAGCGTAAGTGCAGCTAGGCTGAGCTTCCAACGAATGCCCGGTTAAAAGATAAGCAGTGTTGTGGAGCTTTTCCACTGGCATATAGGAACCGAGCCGGACCACGAAGAGAGACCAGTCACAGTCCGGTTCCAGCACGCTTTGGTTTGCCACTGTAGCAGGGGGCGGCTCAGTAAAGGCGTTGCGGGTTTGGAGAGCAACAATGATGTAAAACCGAAGAGGTGCTTGGTTACTGTTTCAGCAGTGTACATCATGTTTTACTATGTGCAAATGTTTCTTCTTTTTTTTTTTACCGTGTGCTAATTTCTGCTAGCACATCTGTGACAATTGCTTCATGTTAGCATCAAATGCTAGCAGAATTGGCTTGTGTAAATTTGCATTACAAATCCATTCTGTTCAACTGTTCTATAGTACTTTATTAAGTAGAAGTCGGAAATTTTCAAGTTCTGAGTTATCAGGAATGCATCAGTACATTGCGATATGCAGTACTACTAATTATTAATAATATATAGCATATACACATTTTCTTTCAGATAATCCATGTGGAGAACACCAGTATCTCCATGCTTTCAACCACCCCAGTTTGATCACGCTTTCAGCCCTGCTAGTAAGCAGCACAGTGTCAGCTGAGGAGGTTGGGTTGGGTTGGGTTCAGCTTGCATATTTTGCAATGGAAAACCACCAGTTGGGAGTATGGCTCGGTTCCTGATGGCAGTGAAAAAGCACCACTAGAGCAAAAGCTACACAATATCTCCCAGGAAAGCAAGAAACAAATACACTTCTGGTCATTGAATGGAATTAACGTTCAAGAACATTCAGGTATCATAGGCATCAGGTTAGTAGAAGAATTCCTGGAACAGATGAGTCTTGAGGCATTTCTTGAAGGTGGAGACAATCTGACGACTAGATGTGGTCTGCTGCCTGACTCTCCCTACTGCAGTATGTCTGGAGGTATTGGATCGCTTGAAATATTGACAAAGGTGACTCTTCCCCCTCCCAGTCTGCTGCTTGACGAGAATCATGCTGGTGATGGGACAGTGCTGCCCCCATGTGGTGATCCTGTGTATTGTAAGCCACAAAAATAAATTTTCTTGGTACTGAGCCAGACTGGCGGTAATGTGACGGAGTTGGCAGGTCCATCCTCCATGATCTTCCTGTACTGGCTGTAGTGAAACGGTTACCCGTTCATGGAAGTGATTTAATGTGTCTTTTGAAATTCCATGGTGTCCTGATGTGGTGCCTTGCACTGAACAGCAGTGTTTCTTACCTAAAAATTAGGTGGCTCACTGATGTTTAAACCGTCTCATCTGTGTAATTTTCACTTAGACGTAGCATTCCCCAGACACTACATTCCTCAGAGTGTTCCCCACAAACACTCTGTTCCACTACATCGCTAACTCCTCTTCACCTGGAGGCCTGAGCCCTCCAAGATGACCGCCCTCCTGTCCGTCCACAGTACCTTGTAGACGCTCTAAGAAAATGTACCTTCTGAATCAGACCCTCTGTGCCCCCCCCCCCCCCCCCCCCCCCCCACAGAAGATGCTCCTGATAGGGGCCTGTCTGGCCATGACTCTGACTCTTCTTATCATCGCCCTGAGCGCCGGACTTAGCTGAAGAACAAGGAGATTGCCGCACGTGGGCATTCGGGAGAGACCCCCGCGACATAGGAGGGGTCGTCGCTGCATACTCAAGTTGCACGGAATGTGCATTTTTAGGACGGATGGTCTTCCAGACTCGGCCCTTAAGAACCTGATGATGCAGGATGGCACTCCAAAGTGGAAAGCCAGCTTGCTGCATTTGAGGGTCTCGTTCAGGTTGCGTCACAACAGTAATGCTTCGGGTTTTTAATTACAGGAGTGCGAGTCTGTGTTTAAGTAAGGAACTGACATTAACTAGGGTTGGCTGGTGTCTTGGTGAGGGCAGAGGTATGCCTGGACTAATTCTGCCAAAATCCCACTCCCGCTTGGCATGTTGTCCGAAAAGCTGTACCAAAAGAGTTGAGTTGAACCCTGGTCCTACTGGCCCACAGCATGGTCCAGTTCTCCAGCTGTCATTAAACCGCCAACATCAGGAGTGACTAAGAGGCTAAATCAGCTCCATGGTTGTGTTAAGTACTTCAGTTGGGTGTGTAAGTTGTCAGATGGACTGAATACCTACGAATGTTACAGCCCAGTGTGCAGAAACTGCCAGATAATCTGCCGCTGGAGTTTAGCTGTGGACGGTTATGGTACCTGCCCTGACTGGGCTGCTTCACAACAGCCGAAATTCTGGTCCTACCTCGGCTGTGAACTGGGCTGAAGTTGCTCTGTCATGTCCTGCCTGCCCTTGCACAAAGAGATCCTGCATGCCTTTTGGTTCCTATAATGTCCTCTCCACCCCAGTCAGAATATTGGTGTGGTTCAGATGCTTGTTTGGCTCTGCAGCTGAAAGAGATTTAAAAAAAGATATTCTACTATCTAGACTTTGGTCTTGACTACTGTCTAAGGTTATGCTTGGCATAAATTTCTCCAAACCCCTCCTGTTCTGGTATGGACTGGACAACTATGGCTCCTCTGGATCATCTCAGCCTTTTGGAATGTTCTACTGACAGTGGAGCTCTTCAGCATGTCAGAGCTTCTGTTCACCTGTGTGTATGTTTTGATGACCTTTTCACCTACACATTTCTCTCTTTCTCTTCCATGCTGCCTGGATTATTTTTGGTGTGGTATGTTTTTTTTTTAATTATTGATATTGACTACACAGAAGAAAATCATGATCATTATATGCTGTGTGATTCTTGGGATTGTCATTGCGTCCACAGTTGGAGGAACTTTGGCTTGAGACTGACGCTGGCAGTCGTGCCCCCCGCTGGGGAATTGGGGCACAAACACGCATGCACATGGGCGACACCCAGAGCACATGGCACACCTTGTTTCGTTTGGCATGAGTTGCGTTTTTGTGAACGTGCCGTCCTGCGACGTGTCTAACCTGGGTGATATGTGTTGTTAAATGGCCACTTTTCCAAAGTGCTTTAGGTTCTATTAATTTTATTTTAGGTGACGTCTGGGGAATGTGACTGTTGTTCTGGTGGCGTTCGGTTAGAGAGAATGGGTGGATATGCACTTCACTGGAATCTTCCATGCCCAGGTTGTAACTATACATGTTTAAAAAAATAAATGTCTGTCTATATACCCTTGCGTGATGCTGATGTTTTGTTTGTTCGTGTACAAAATGACCACAGTGGCAAGATGGGTCATTGAGCAGGGAACTGTAGCCGGCCGCAGCTACAAGAAGGGGTGTGTGTGTGTGTGTGTGTGTGTGTGTGTGTGTGAGTGTGAGAGTGAGACAGAGAGACAGATGTATGGTTAATGATTACTGTGACATTATTCAATGGCAGAAACCCAGTAAAAATTTTCAAGTATCAAGTTTCCAGTCAAAGCAAACACTTATTCCAGAGAACCTCTGAACGTCATTTTACCAGAGTTTATGGGCATAAACTGTCAGCAGCAGCAGCATCCCCCGCCAAACACACACACACACACACACACACCTGCATGCCCCCTGTCGTGTGTCTGCATGTGACTATCTGCCATCTGCATCTTGATCTCCTACAAACTGACTTGATGATGATGATGATGATGATGATGATGATGATGATGATGATGATGATGATGAAAAGCGGCAGTGCCCTTAAGCATGAGGATGAAGAGGAGGAGGAAGAGGCTTCTCCAGGTATCCCAGCTTGTAGCTGTCGAGATATGTACTCGGCATGTATGTACTTGGTCACTTAAGGGGGAAGGAGATTTGCAGTTTTTTGATGACTCGCAATGTGGTTCCAAAATGAACCTTAATCCTCATGAGGAAATTCATGTAGGTGACAGTAAGCTTGGCAGTGAAGGGCAGCCGCCTGCAGTGATGCCCATGGAGCTGGGGGTTAAGGGCCCACAATCAGCCTGCCGAGCCACATGCTCCCCCCACTATATGCAGTTTGTCTCATGATCCCACCTTGACCGTATGACTGTCTTGTGTGAATGTGCCCCATGTCGGGTGACAGGATGGAGGGTTGCTGTGTGAAATAAAGGAACAACGTACACGCTGTGCCACACTGCTTCCTGGAGTATATTGTTACTGTAACAGCAGTAACGGTAGAAATCAATATCAAAAGTATCAAATTAAACAAGATTTAGTTCAGTTTTTTGCATAATCAATCATAACTCATGTATGAAATATAAGCAGTGTACAAATACATTGAGCCCTAATGTTTTATATTCAAATTCATTGTTCACAGATGTCTTAATTTGGAAGTAAGATGATAGAATTTTTTTCATCTTTCATATTATCTTTCAGAAAATGGAAGAGGTGTCTCAGAGTCCAGGGAAAAGGTAAAAATGTTTGGTCAAAGTGGCTCTGTCTTTGGTTGGCATCTGCTTTGGGAAGTCTTCAAATCTGCCCATAACCTGTGGACAAATGTCATTTTTTGTAAACATTTACCATGTCACAAAGTCAGAAATGTGTAAAGAAGTCGAAAAATGACTCCTGTAGATTTTAGCAGGCTAAGGTAAATGACTGTCAATTATGGTGACTGCAACAATGAAAAGACATATGACCTGAAGATACTTGCCTTCCTGAAAAGCTCTTCAATATGGTCTTCACAAGCATATGTGTTGAAGATCTCCACAAAACGCTGGATGAAAACTGCACCTTCTGTCACGTGTCTGTAGGCCTTGGTGTCTGAGTAGAAACAACAGCAATGTCTCAGCTGGAATTAGTGTTACTGATGTGATTCTGCTTCTCCTTACACTTCAAACCTCAGCAAAAGTCAGGTAAGGATATCGGAGGGTGGCTAACCTGGTGTGCAGGACAGGAGGCTGATGAAATCTTTTTCCTTGTGATCCTCCTTGATGCTGTCATCCTCCATGACTGCAGGCACTTCAGGAACATTGTCACAGACCCAGGCTGAGCCTTTCTCATCTGTAAAGATACACCATGACATAGGCCACCTATCTGGCTCCTTAAGTGGTCTCAGTTCTCAGACACTTCTGGCAGATGGAGCCACCAGGACCTGGTTTTTGATACACCATGTTTAGCTTCACTGAAAGTGCCCCATAAGTCACACAGTTGAGTAATACTATGTATTACAATTAAAGGAGGACTTTCTCCTTGAAGAATCTGATCTTGTACAGATGAAATTCCCAGCCACCTCAGCTGGTTATTTAGCTGTCACATTGTGGAGGTGAAGTTCCCTAATAAAAGCAGATGTTAATGAAAACCAGCTCTGACACCTAAGGATCAGGATGGACACTTCGCTGAGGTTCAGTCCTGGTGTAAATAAGTGCCGGATCAAACTTACCCCCCCTGCAGGCCTGGATGAGGATTATTTTGGGCTTATTGCGCAGTCCTTTGCAGCTCTGTGTGTTGAGGTGATTATAGATGTTGTCGATGTTGAAAACATCTGGATTTTCATTACCCTCGTGGTGGATTCCAAAAATGCCGTCTCGCTTGCCGTGAGACATGAATACCACGAAGGTGCTGTCCGACAGACGGTGCTCCTCACGCTGAGCGAACGCTTTCACTTCCTTGTCCATGTCCTGTAGCCAGAAGAGAAATCTCACACTGACAATTCACTCTACAGCTCAGCATTACATGGAGATACACCATGTTGAGGGGGGCAGGGTAACTCTCTATTATAAATCATTTTCTTATTGGCTGACTCGCCGAGTATAAAGCAATCACCAGTTCTCTGGCTTAACAGTTTTCCCTAATTGTATATTGAGGTTGAGGATGTTCAGCCATGGTTGTATCCATGTTGAACATTTACCTCAGCAGACTTGTTCTTTAAATGCACCACGTCGTAGTCCAGGCTTTTAAGTAGAGCCTCCATACGTTCTCCATCCCTCTCTGCTCCTTTCCGCAGCATATCGGCCCGGTCAAACTCGATGTTGTTGATGAGCAGAGCCAAACGTTTACGGCCTGCTTTCTCCATGGGGGGGTAGATCTGATGGGATAGTCAGTTGATACCAAGTGTATGAAAAGCCAGTGATGACAGTGCTGAACAGTGAAAATGATGCGTCATCTGTCTACTTCATTTCCCTTGATGTGACTCTGGCAGCTCTGGGGTCTGTGCTCTCCTCAGACTGTCAGGTTATTCAGTATGTTACATGTGAAATGGTCACATTTTATAACATTTGCGTTGCAGCCCACTTACACCCCCCAGAAATCTATCAAGTCATAAAAGCCACAAAGTTTACTAACATGATTCCTGAAATGAAGAGGGAGGCTGAGGGACTTGGGTGATTACCACCCCCAAAGCTCATCATACTTACCGATTTTGCCTTCTTCTCCATTATTTCCCTCTTGAAGGCTTCCGTGGAGGGAAGCAGATCAGAAGACAGTGGGCGTTCCTCATCTTTCAACACCCTAGGTGGTTGCACCGGGACTGGGGGGGGGGCTGGGGCACAAACACTGCACATTAAGAACCAGCATGACCCCAGCTCTTATTCTACAAACAAATGCTGAAGCTACTGGAAAATGCAGGAATCGGCTCTGAGGGCACTTACTGGGGTTGATTGGCGCCTGAGGGCCCAGGCCAAGCTTAGCATAGAGGTTGCCATCCCGGTCCTGCAACAGACCTATAAATTTCTCACTGGACGTTTTGCCCTTCTTCACCACCATGTCGATGAGACACCGGGCCTTGTCCGCTCTGGTGCTGTACTCCTCACACACTGACTCCACCTCCCCATCGTTCAGGATTTGGCTCCCCTGAAGATCATCAACCAGCTGCTGGATCACAGGTTTGGTCACTCCCTCCACGAAGGCGCCCCGCACCCTCCTCAACTCCTTATCTAATGAAGGCACAGTCAGCAGGACAACTCATTATAAACACACTACCACCATCAGAATGCTAGTATCATGCTTGTTTTGCCGTTAAGTTTCATGCTGCATTGTTAATTAAACACTAGATGAACTGAAAGGAATCAAGGAAATTTGAATGTTACTTTTTCTCCAGGAACAGAGCTATGAGGTAGAGACCTGCGCAGGACGGATTTTTCAGTCCCGCTCCCGTAAAAAAATATATATTATTTTCTCCCGCTCCCGCCCGCAAAATCCCGCAGGTAAACATATAAGTAGTTTTATTTTTACCGCTTCTT
>JAODLC010000040.1:4392210-4406863 GCA_026781145.1 Hippopotamyrus pictus | reverse complement strand
AAAACGGCGAGATAAACATAAGTCGCCAAAGTGTCGACTTAGGTGTATCTCGTCAATTCTCTAAATCGTCACTTTTAAGCTGGTCCCACGAGTGTCGACTTAGACCGGTTTTACTGTATCTACTAAAGCTGCCCATTGTTCCTTAATAACATCATTATGCAGATTTAATCTTCCCAGCGTCTTTCCACATGTCCATCATTTCCATCATTAAGGCTTTGGGCTGAATTTTGTACATTACAGTTGTATCTATTTGCTGGAAGGACTGTAAAAACAGCAGAGGGATTAAGGGTCTTCGATCATTACACTGGTTTACAAGGTTTTTGTTTCCTTTATTGTTTTAATTGGTGTGCCAGGTAGATTTTGTGATTCTGACCACAGAAATATCTTAAGAATTTTCACATCGCATAAGGTTGTTGAGGAAAGGCCATTTTTGTTATAATTATTGTAAAATGTTTAAAACATAGATATTTCACATAACGTTGGTCCGAATTAAATCTCGCTTCGGACCGGAAACGCCAGATGTGTTTAAATGTTTGCTCTTCGGTTGCGTTTTTCCCTAGAATGGAACAAATCATAGTTGTTGCACAATCAGTCACAGGATTCGTTACCGGGAAAAAAAAAAACGCTTTTTGGGAAAGTGAAACTGCCAGGAACGTCTTCACGCCGCTCCCTGTCCTGAATATAAGCAGGATCTTTCCCCGTCGACACTGATCCCAGCAAGATGATCCCAGTTCAGCCGCTTATCCTCTTTATAGGTACGTAAAGGAACTAATCGTGCATGTATGTGTGTACGTGTCACTATCGTTTGCTTTACATTTTTCTAATAACCAGTTTTTCTGTAATTTGTGTGCAGTTATTTCAAGTGTGATTGGTTGGTCGTCATCTCAAGGTAAGCAATGTCAACGCGATACTTAATTTATTACCTAGATGGTGTATTATCGCGTTCTGTTGTTTTGCGGTGATCTGGCGTCACTTTGACGTTACATTCGCCCTGTCCACGCACAGATGAGCCACTCAGACCTACCTTGACGTTGGTCTTGGGCAACCAGCAGCTGCTGGTCGGAGAGACCGTAACCATGCTCTGCACAATACCTGGAAACAAACAGAGTGACTGGAAATACTGGTGGTTCAAAGACGGCCAGCCAGTACGACAGTTCGGCTTGTACGATGACATTTACACGCTGACAGCCAAACTTCCTCTGGACGGTGGTCTTTACACGTGCCAAGGCAGGACTAACACGATGGAGACCGAACTGCAGGACACACTGCAGAGCCATCCGCTGAAGATAGACGTGGCTGGTAAGCTTGTTTACTGTTGTAACCTACTTGTGTATTACGTGTAATAACTTACAGATATGAACTGGATGTATTCGTAATCTCTTAGACCTCCCAAAATAAAGTACTTTATACATGCTACAGTTATTAAGTCGTATGTGCACTGTCAGAAAGAAAAGTACCGGTTTGTACCTTTGCTTGTTATTGGAGCTGTACCTTCAAGGGTCTGCCATTTGTACCACACAGTTGTAGGTAAACATATCTTTTAATGTACAGAAATGACTCTGACAAACTTTTTTGTATCATTTTGGGTACATTAACGTTGTTTGTACCTTGTGGATGTTCCATTTCTCTACCTTAAATTGGACTAAAAGGTACATTTACCAGCAGTTAGGGTACAACTGGCAAACCCTACACTGAGGTACAGCCCCAGTGACATGCAAAGGTACAAACTGGCGCCCTTTTTTCTGACAGTGACATTTGACTCCAAACGGTCTTATCGCTCATTTTGGGGTTTTAAAGGCTGAACATCATTCCAAAATATGAAAATATGCTCAGCAGGGACGGTGACCATTGTATGTTGAGGAGTATCTTGGTATCTGTCTCACACGGACCTCTTTGTCCCCCTGTAGGTGGGTGGGTGGTATTGCAGGTCCCACCAACACCCTTGCTAATTGGAGATGACGTCACACTGACCTGCCGTGTCAGGGGCAAAAAGAGAGTGACAGAGGCGGTTTTCTTCAAAGACAGTTTGGAGTTACAGAGGCAGCCGAAGCCACACCTGCATTTATCCCGCCTCACTAAGGAAGACAAGGGTGTCTATTGGTGCAGAGCCACCTGGTGGCAGGACCTTCTGTGGCACACGTCACAGTCATTGCCTGTTGAGGTGCCAGTCAATGGTATGCCTTCTCTAATGTTAGCATATGACAAAGGTGTTGGATTGTGGGAAAATGCTGTGTCTGTGTACTTTCTCCCTAACCCTGGATGTACTGTTCTACAGAGGTATTGACCGTGCCTGACTGGATAGCAGTTACACCTGTGGTGCCAGGTCCAGCTCAACAGCAGGGATCTGAACCTACAGCCACATTGCCAGTTCTATGGAAACCACCAGAAGCTGTGCATGGCCACCGCAGAGGAGCTCCACATCATCACCAAGGCTGGGGTACGGCATTCCGGGCTGTACCATTGCAGAGTGATTCTGAACAGGCTGAGCAGGGAAGTGATGGTGGAGGTGTTGAAGGTGAGACTGCCTCTGTCGGCCCCTTCTCCACCATGGTACATGCCACATGTTGTCCTCTTAACCTGCTACTTTTCTTCTGTCACTTTAATGGTCACTTTTCATTTTCAGATCCATCTGAGAGGGACCCCCAGCCCTCGAGCACTGGGAACATCCTGACGGTTCGAGCCGGTCTGTCCTCTTCAAAGGCTGGATCCTGAGCAGGTCATTGTGAGTCTTAGACCCAGGTGCATTTTTCCCCTTGAAGTTTTGACTGTTACACTGCAGTTACAGTGATCAAATGTTGTTTTTCACTGGACTGCTCACCACAACCGAATTAAACTTTTTTTGGGATCACGATCTCATGGGAATCAGCCAATTTTTACTCGGAGATGATTCACTGGATCTTTCTTCTGGCTGGACCAGAGGTCGGAGGAAAACTTCCAGGAAAAGCACACTTACTGCTTTGTGCCACAGGATCTGCAACGGCAGCAGTGACTCAGACTACGGAGGGGTGCAGCCTCCGTGGCAAAGAGTTCCTCTCTGTACACGGCCTTCTTTTATTTTCAGAAAAGAGCTCCCCCTGCTGTCCCCAGCTAGTACAAACAGGGCTGCTTATCTTTAGGGTGTTATGCAAGCCAGCCTGCCAGTGGCCCTCACAAGCGTGGGGGTGTGGGGGGGGGGTTAAAACAGATTTACTCCATTCATTTCGTTTATATTTTTAACGACGGGAAGTTCTATCATCTTGTAAAACTGAAAATTACTTACTTGTGTGTTTATGATGAGCTGTCAAACATAAAATGTTTGCTATAATTCCAGCTGTACAGAGTTACGTCTCATTCTGATTATATCAGTCAAGTATGCGTTGGGCTGAATTTTATACATTACAGTTGATTCTACTTGCTGGAAGAATGGTTAAAACAATAGAGAGTCCATGTTTTCGAGTTAATTTTATTTCATGTACAAATGATCAACAATATTTAGACAATTTGTAACAATTACACAAACACAATACTACAGACCATTTACAATTGTAAGCTTTTTAGATAGTTCCTCCACCTCGGTTTTGCACACTGCGTGATAAGACCCTTTACATGAGATCATCTTACCTTAAACCTCTGGACAGAAAAGGCTGCCTGTTTTTCTGCAGTGTGATAAGGACCCTCATCTTTGGAATGATGCTGCTGTCTAAAGCTGCACGGTATAGAGCAGAGAGGTCAGACCTTGTCGGGGTAGAGCAGGAATCCCGTGAAGATGCTGTCGTCCTCACTGCTTGAGTAAACCCCATTCCAGTCCCTTAGCGTCTCCACCCAGACCTGGTCTCCGGCTGCCAGCTGGAGCAGCACCAGACTGGAGGCCTGGTCGATATCTTGCCCGTACAGTGAGTCCCTCGTTCGCACCTTCTTGACGCCGTTGACCACTAGGGCTGCACGTAGGGGCCGGTTGCGTACAGTGATGTGGTAAGCGAAGACATAGACGCCCGGGTAGGTGCAGTTGAACTTGCTGCTGGTGACGTCGTAATGCTCCTCGCCGTTGTAGAAGACCTTGTCGAACTTGACCGGGAAACCGGCCGGAGGAAAGGACTTGCTAGGGTACAGGCCCACACTGAAACCGGACCGCTTCAGAACCAGGTTTGCTCCCCGGGCCCCCTTAAAACCCCGCGGCCCCCGCTCCCCCCTCAGCCCTGGGGAGCCCCTGTCTCCTTTTGGACCGACAAACCCCCGAGCGCCGACAGGACCCGGAGGACCACGTGGCCCCACTTCCCCTTTTTTTCCTGGTGCTCCTGCTTCCCCAGGAGGTCCTGGCTCACCAGGGGGGCCCTGCCCACCAGCCTTGCCCATGTAACCTCCAGCTGCATCCGGACCCTGCAGCCCAAGGTCCCCTGGTTCCCCCTTCTGTCCCTTTTCCCCATAAGGCCCGCACTGCCCTTTGTCCCCCGAGTCACCTTTCTCACCCTTGTCTCCAGCCAGGCCCTGAGGTCCAGTTGCACCATCTTTCCCAGCGTCTCCTTTTTCACCCTTAGTCCCATTTTCACAGGGGTCTCCATTCTCGCCTCGGTCCCCTTTGAATCCCGGAAAGCCGGCATCTCCTTTCTCGCCCTTGGAGCCGGTATCACCTGCAGAGGTAAAGGGTAAACGTCCTGTCATGGCCGTGCAAGACCCCATCCATGTGTGTACAGTTAGTTGGTGCAAAGCACCAAAGCTGGCTTTTATGCACCTTTCTCAGTCAATGTTGAACGATTAAAAAAAAAAAAAAATCCATGATTTTTAAATTCAGTTCATTCATTTTTACACACAGATGCACAACTGGGAACAGACAGACACAACCACTAATAATTAGTCACCCAGAACAATCACAACCAGGACAAACAAAGCTGAGCCGAAGCCCTTGGTGGCATACCTTTTTCTCCTGGCTTCCCCAAGATGCCGGGAATTCCGGCTAGGCCAGTGGTGCCTTGGTCCCCTCTGTCACCTGACAGGATCAGAGCGACACTCTCAGACACTTTGCTCTGTATCTCACATGCAGTTAGCGGGCAGTGACTTGGATTTGTTTGTGGTTTAGGCTGCCTAACATGCTAATGGGGACCCCTCACCCTTGTCTCCTTTTGGTCCAGCCGATCCGGACGGGCCCTGGGGTCCAGGCAGCCCCCTGGGTCCAGCGTCTCCCTTCCCTCCAGGTGGCCCTGTAGCCCAACATCAGCATCACACACCTCCCTCAGAAATTCACTTCCCACACAATGTTTCATTGCATCCAGATTTTGTAACATGCAAGATCACAAGAGAGGAGAAGCATGTTGTCCAGTATTTTTTTACTGGATCCTAAGCGATCGGTAATTTAGAATTAACGTCTAGATTGTGACTCACAAACCTGATGTCTACACAACAGTCTATATTTCTCTGTTTTTTCTTATAGAAACACATTCAGTCACATGACACAAAACACACCCAGCTCCCCTGGATATACACTGACATCACAGCCTCCATTCATATCCTCTTCCATACTTTTCATAAATTCTTCCAAAGTAAAATCATTGCAACAGCATTAAAATCCATCCAAATGCAGCCCACCACGTAACTGCACTTATCCCAAAGTGTTTGTAGAGAGGACTGTAATCAAAGCTTCGTTAAATTGTTGTCAAAATATCATCAAAAGCGTAACAGGTGTATCTGAACCAAATATGGGCCAGAATGACTTCAAATGGACTTCAAATGCCTAGGGAAATGGAGTAACAGCACAAAAGCCTGACGGAACAGTTATTAAGAATGAACACAGTACAACAGAGGTATTATAGACATATTATGTTCAACTTGTCTGGAAAGGTTTACAGAAGCTTGTTGCAGCACGAGGACATCAGTAAAAATCTGAAATTATCTGCAGCCAGAGCCAGAATGCACCATGAAATAATGGGCAATCACAGGCTCCTCCGGAAACAGCACTCCCCAAGTCTGACTGGGCAATCATTACCACAATAGCCCAATACCAAGCATGACACGGCCCCTCCCTCTACCTGGTAAGCCTCTGTCCCCCTTCAGACCTTGGGGCCCTCTTTCTGGGGGACAGCATTCGCAGAAGTTGAAGTAGCATTCGTTGTAGTCCAGGGTGTAGTTCTCATTTCCCACATCGGGTGGTGCTGCGGTGTCGACGTGGAGCTCAGTGTAGAGAGGCGTCGTGCTGACTGTGGTTGTCAGAGCGGGTGTCGGATGGGGGGTCACCTTGGTCCACACCCCGCCGATTGCTGTGGTGGTGGTCCGTAGCGGCTCCGGGCCACTGGGAGGTTTCTTGGTGAACTGGTACTTGGGCCGCTGTGGGCCTTTGGCCATGGCGCCGGGCAACATGAGAACCAGTAGGCATGCCACGGAAGCGAGGAAGACAAGCTGGCAAGTGAGCGTCCTCATTCTGAGATCCTGAAGCATGGCACCAGAAATCAATGCACTTTTACACAATATGCCATTTACATAAATATAAGCGTATATACAGACATAGTTCTTATATATTCATAATTAAGAATTTTCATTACATTGGTTGCTAATTTGAAGGCTCCCAAGTTTATCCTCAGAAAACCTTCCACAGGTAACCTCACGGTTCAGCCCCTCACTCCTGACCATCAACCCAAGCAATGATTCACTTCATCAGCTCTCGAGTTTCCACTGCCTGCAATGTTCTGCCCCAAAAACCGCAGGGTCACTCACCCTCAGTCTCTGCATGTGTATTACTTATTTTACGAAATGTACAAAATGAGATGTAACCCCTTATAAGAAAGATATAATTTCCTTGCAAAACCTTGTGTCTTTGAAAAAAGTCAATTTACTCTGTAAATATACAAATATGTCAAAACCAGTTAGGAAATCCATAAACGGCAAAAAGCTTTCCGTGAAAATCTCGGACCTCGGATCTCATTCCACATCACGCCAGCTGAGCTTTGGTGTTTGACGCCGTATCTGAGCGAACGCACTGCAGAATCCAACGCGCTTTAGTCACGGAAACGCAGCGAGATATTAACATGCATCCCGACTTACCTCTGCGCTGAGCTATTTATCGCCTGTCCATCACGTAACAGCACACTGAAGGGCAAAGATACCCCGAATCGACGCTTTTGATGTCATGGCGTTCCCGTAGCGCCGTGCCACCCGGCCAATCGGGGGGCTGGCGTTGGGGATTTGGGTGGCTTGAAATCTGAGGAGATGCTAATGTATGGGGTCCTGTTGGACCCAGCCAAGGCAGCAGCCTCCTTCTGTGCCCCTCTTGTGCTCTGGGTCTTTGTGACACTGGATACGAGGCTCTCGCGCACTGCGCCCCCCCCCCCTCCACCAGCACCGGCACCCTTAGGCTGCCCCCACTTCGCGCAACAAAACACCAGCGGGCAGCAGGGGCGAGTCACCCAATACAGGAGAGGTTCGTCCAGCAGGCACTCAGCCTTGTAGGGGGCTTAAATGTGGACCAGGGAGCTCCTCTGTTATGGGAGGGGGGCAGTGCTACACAAGGTCGCGCTAATCTGTGTTGGGGAGGGGGGAGGAGCCGCAGCACGCCTTAGTCGCTCTGTGCCAGTCACAGGTGAATAAGTCGTCTGACTAGAGCTAATGCTGGGACAGAACTATATACTTACTCTTAAATGGATGCCACCAACCTGAAGTCAGAGGTACTCTAAGACGTACTACATTAGTGTCAAGAACAAGAACGCTCTCATTTTCTTATATTTTAAAAGCTTTGGTCTTTCATCTGAACTGCGGATTATTTTTAATTTTTTTTTAAGTGCAGTTGAAAATGTATCCCCCCACCCCCCCCGGCCCACACCTGCACAGTCCAGGCCCTGCAAAGCACCGCCCTCCTTCACGCCTCGGAGGTTCAAGAGGGAACGGGGTGTCTTCAGGTAGGGCGAGCAGGGGTCAAGGGTCACAGGGGGTAGAACGCTCCATCAGGGTGTGCGTGGAAACACTTGATACTTCATAGTCTGCATGCGGAGGGTGTGCCGACATTTAATCAATGAGTGCGGCGAGGCTCGGCCTTGCATGGTGCTGGTGACTCTCACAGTGAACTAATCACACCCCTATTTAAAAAAATAGGGTGCTGTGTTATAGGTAGCCCATGTAAGCCGCCTTACACGTCCGCTCTCCTCTCTCCTGGGATGATTTCCTTTTCCATTTGACCCGGCTGTAAAGTACGACAACAAACTGCTAAATTAACAGTATTTTATCGTTTATAATTTCATTTAAAAAGAGGAGGTGCGTGTTTGAAACGTAAACTGACGACAGTCTCTGAGTGTGAGTGATTTTGAGGGACTGAGGATCCTCAGTCACCCAGGAACATAAATCCTAACCAGAACTTCATAAAAACAGCCCTAATGGTGCCCCTTGCTTGGAGTGATATGGGGGGGGCTGTCACCTGAGACACTGTAACTGCAGCCCGCCAATTTAACGCATCAGGCTGATGCAGTAAGCTTCTAATGGAGTGTCCTCCGACCCCACAGATGGAGAGAGAGTCTGGGCAGCCATTTACTGCCTTAAAACATCCCCTGTTCCCTGTTCTCTCACCATCTCTCTCCCTAAATCTGTTTATATCTCTATGACTCCTTTTATTTTGTTCCAGTGAACAGTGTAATTAATACATTATTTATATCTCCGTGTATTTGAGGTGCAAGCTTTTCAATACCGAGATTTCAACGATTCATTCCACCCGCTTGTCTGACTGTGGCCACACGAGGGCGCGCTTACTCTCCAATTCACGTGGCGTCAGGTCCACCGCGAATCGATGAGAACGGACCATGCCGAACATACTGTATATGCAGGACACAAACTCCCGACCGCGTCTCTCCGCCCAACACGCGGATGAGAAGAGACAAGAACGTTCTGGTTGATGTTACTGTGAAAACTGAATATAAAACTGCAGCTGCCTCATAGTTTAATTTAAACATTTAAAGGATAAGTAATCTCTAGTCTTACAATGTTGACTCCAACCGCATATACCCTCAAAAGATTTTCCTCCCAGAGGTTAAATTATCATAAAAGGACTTTAATTCTTCACCTGTGGGGTATATGTCTGTTTGTAATACCTCAGGTTCCCAGAGGGTTTGGGCTCAGGGTATCATAAACAGGTTCAGGTCCATTTATGGCTTAACCCTTCCCATGCTGGACACCAACCGCTCAAAGCACTACGCTCCAGCGAGACACTGAAGTCATTCAAGACCAGAACCACACTCCACAAAAACAGCTTCTTCCCCTCAGCAGTTGAACTCCATCAACGATGGCATTGTCCCTCCCCCCTATTTCCTTCTAGGGTCAACCTGCTTAGCAAAAAAAAAAATGAAATTCTTATTCTGATGTACCGCTGACCAGAATAGGCCCTATTCTGATGTGCAGGCGACGGGCAGAATCCTGAGTGTGATGCAGCCCCATCGATGATCCCAATATCGAACTGAGGAATTGCGACTGAACCAGCCTGGACATCATCACGATGGCCTTTTATAACTACTTAAGAAGACTCTGGGGCCACTGGTCCATGCGTGGAGAACACAGGATCACACGCTCACGGCTTTGTGTCTGCAGGCCTCTTCACGCTTCAGAGGACTCTTAAGTGTGAAGTCTATTTGCATGTCCGACAACAAACCTCGCGAGGATTTAAATTAGTAATTTGCCATGCACAAAGGCCCCCACCAGCCATGAAAAACATGTGACCAAAATGCAAACTCATCCAGGAAATCCCTCCTCTGGTCTGATTAATGTGACCATTATGTAAAATCAAATTAAATGCATGTGGCTGCGGAGGCCACACCTGGGTGGCGTCTCATCGCCTTTGCCAAGTCTTATCTGACAGAGGCCCTCCTGTAAACAGCGCTGCCTGCATACGCCTGATAGCCACCTGGGTGGCACTCGGTCAAAGGCGCCACATTAAATCTTTCCCACATACCAACTGATTCTGGGCCAGATCCACCTGCATCTCCTTAAGTTTGGGCACCACTGACATTTGGGCAGGATGGTCTGTGTCAAAATCTGTCTGAACGCTTACAGTTGGTCTGTGAACACTCTGAATGTGCGCTGGACCATATACGTATGATCAGTCACTTAGCAGATGTGCCCCGTATAGCAAGATGAGTCTGAACCGGATCTGGGCCAAATGTTGTTCAGAATTTGCTACAGATCTATAAACTGGGTCTGGTTCGGCCTGTATCTGCACCAGTCAAAAGTTTTTATATATTTATTTGCCATTTATTTGTCATGAAAAAAAAACATATAACCATATACACGTGGTACACATAGAGATGGTGAGTGGCTCAGCAGGCTAAACCTCTGTGCCTGTGCTCAAAAGGTTGGTGGTTCAAGCCCAGCCTTGGCAGAACAGTCATGGGACAGGCTCTAGAGCAAGGGTCTTAACCTTAACACACAGAGACAGGTCCTATGTGTGTGAATCCATTTTTGGGTTTAAAAAAAAGGGGTGGTGAGTGGCTAACCCTCTGTGCCTGTGATTAGGTCAGTGGCCCAGAGCCTGCCCTCAGCAGAATAGTTACAGGGCAGGCCCTCAAGCACAGTCAGTGTGCTCAAGGGTCTGCCTTGTAACTATTCTGCTGAGGACAGGCTTGAACCACCAATCACAAACTTCTGATCACCAGCACAGTCTTAGCCCACAGAGCCACTCACCAGCCACATTTAGCCCTGATCAGAATTTAACTTTTGATTCTCATGCACGTATGGGCCAGACCAGATCCTGTTTACGGATCTGGGGCGATTTCTGAACAACTTTTGGCCCAGATCCGGTTCTGACTCAACTTGCTATGTGGCCCCTCAGACTAATTTAATGTCCACAGTGGATTACTCTGCCTGCCCCAATGTCTTAATGTTCATTCTTGGCATCGTCAACATATTAGACACAATCAGATAATTCGAGGCATACGCTATATTGCCAAAAGTATTGGGACATTTGCTTTTACACACACACAAAATTTAATGACATCCCATTCTTAATAGATAGACTTTAATATGAAGTTGGCCCACCCTTTGCAGATATAACAGCTTCAACTCTTCTGGGAAGGCTGTCCACAAGGATTAGGAGTGTGTTTATGGGAATTTTTGACCATTCTTCCAGGAGACCCTTTGTGAGGTCAGGCACTGATGTTGGACAAGAAGGCCTGGCTCACAGTCTCCGTTCTAATTCATCCTAGACTCCAGTGCATTGTACTTGGTGATGTAAGGCTTGGATGCAGCTGCTCAGCCATGGAAACCCATTCCATGAAGTTCTCTACACACTGTTCTTCAGCTAATATGAAAGCCACATGAAGTTTGGACATCTGTAGCTATTGACTCTGCAGACAGTTGGCGACTTCTGCACACTGTGTGACTCAGCATGCGTTGTCCCCGCTATGTGATTTTACGTTGTTTGCCTCCACTTTGTTATACCACCACTAACAGTTGACTGTGGAATATTCATGAATATTCATTCAAGGAAATTTCATGAATGGACTTATGCACAGGTGGTATCCTATCACGGTACCACATTTGAATTCACTGAGCTCCTGAGAACGACCCATTCTTGCGCAAATGTTTATAGTAGCAGATTGCATTCCTAGGTCCTTGATTTTATACACTTGTGGCTATGGAAGTGACTGGAACACCTGAATTCAATCATTTGTACGGGTGTCTCAATACTTTTGGCAATATAGTGTAATATACACTATCAGATCGAGCTGCCGACCTCGCAGCCTGGAATATATTGTGTTACGGCCCCCGCTGGGGGAGAAAATTTAGTCCAGCTGTTATATAGGATTGAGCATCGAGAAGCCAGCATTAAGGTGTGTTGATATATCTATCTGATGGCGTGATAAAATAAATAGCTGTCAAACTCATATTTTGACACAGTGCCGGGAAAACATGGAATGATTTTGTTATCATAAATAAATACCAACAAATGCAGGTTCTTTTATTCTAATCCCCAGACATTGTCACACACTTTGGTTGTATTTTCATCCATCCTTCCATCCATCCATCCATCTATCACCACCAGCTTGTCTGGGATCTGGGTCGCGGGGGTAGCAACTTCAGGAGAGATACCCAGACCTCCCTCTCCCCAGCCTCTAGGAAAAACACTAAAAACCATTGTAATATAGCCTACGTCATGAGGATAAAAACGGCAAAAAGCCCATAACGCAAACCATAATCTGTACAACTATCTGTTGTTTCTAGAAAACATATTGAACAGAAACGGCCTGTAAAGACAGGGGAAGATTTATCACCTCACAGCAAAACTAAAGATCAGAGTGTCCCTGAGAAGCGCAGCAGTAAAAGGGAAGATGCTCCTGACTGCAGTCTGTATCTCAGCGGCTGCATCCACGGGGGACTCCGCTCTGCAGAAACAGCTTGCTCGGCGTGAGCACAAACGCTATTTTTAGTCATGGCGAAGACCGCGGAGCCGGACTCATAGCAGCCATCTCCACGAAAGAAGCCACGAAAGATGCCATAAGTTAATCGCATCTTAAGGGAAAATACGAGGCGCACCTTACAAAAACAAACATTTATCTGCGCAGGCGACTCCATCGCCGAGCGAAAAGACACTTCACCTCGCTGTTAACGATAAAACGCAAACAGATATTTAAGATCACACACTAACACGCCCTGAAACGCATACTTCTTAACTATTATCAGTAAATAAAACGCGCTGTACGTCTTCATGATATTAATTTTGTGAATTTCCACAAAGCTGTGTCACTGCAGTCTCGCGCACTACTTGAGCTGCGGTATTTCATCATAGCTCATCATATAAACGGGCTGGTTTTCTACACGGCAAAATACCGGTGGAGTATCATCATGATGTAAATGCGGTATAGGCTGGATTTAGGCATTGAGCAATTTCAGTATAAGAGCCAGTTGATGTGCCAGAGCCATACCCAGAACCCATAAACGTGATTTCACTATATTGAATTCGAGTCCGAGCCAGGTAAGAGCGGGGCTTAAGCAGTGTGCGAAATACCCGTCAGTATTCGGGGGGGTCCCCCATCTCCCTATTGTTTCGCAATACCGATCTTGAGACCCCCTTAAAATTTTGCTTTTGAGGCTTTCAAGGGGTCTCATGGGTTAATCGGGGGTGTCGGACTCCCCCGTACCCCCCCCCCCCCTATTTCGCACACTGGGCTTAAGCGCAAAACGATAATTCCCCAACTATAGTATTGAACATCATCCCCATTGTTTTCGACGCCACTCCGCATCGCGTGAAGGAGATTTCTGTACGGGGGGTGTGGTGCGCAGGTTTCCCCCTTTATTGCTACATCTTTGATGCGAGTGTCCCTCCATCTCACGAAGCATATGCGAAGCCTATCTAATGATCGGCGCAAACCCAGATGCATGTCACGGCACAATGAATGCTACTGCATGGCATGCAACGGGGATTTACGCAATCTGAACCACTGCGACAAAGCGTCGCTGCCATGTCGCAGCATTGCGGATGTCGTTAACGCCGGTGCTTGATCACCGTGTCTTTTCACATGGCGCTCGGATACTGCGCGTAGCAGCTGTGCCCGTTAACACTTAATCCATAACTGGATTGGCATCTGTGACACAGGTAGGTGTAAACAGGAGTAGTGGGTGTGGTATAACACGGAAAAAAATAGACCTTGTAAAATGACCTGGTATTAAGCAAACTGGTAGAACAGCTTTTCGTTTACACAAAGCAGAGGAACCGTAGTGGGACGCCTGTCATCGGCTCCGGGGTCCCGTAATAAACTTTGTCTGACATTGCGGAGGGAGAGCTCAGTTATCTCTGGGTGAGTACCGCATTTTCTGATCAGTACCGCTATTTCTCTCCAATTTCATTTGGCCGATTGCGAGGCAAAGATGCACAGTGTACGATCACCGGTAACATTATCCACCAGACAGTACTTATGCAGCACTGTCATACGGCTTTAGCGAATAAGAAAGCCTCTGCGTGTGGTTTCACTTTAATGACACCACTGTCTGGTATAATTGCTCTCTCCAGTTGTACAGGCAAATTGTCGTTGTTGGAATATTACTTATCGCACTCGTATTCAGTCGCTTTGTCATATGCTTTTAAAAGGCTGCAGGCGTTTTTTTGGAAAGATGCGCAGTTTGGTCGGTCGTTAATCGGCATCAGTCGCCTCATCGACACCGCGGCGAGTCGGGGAATCAGCGTACCGCGTAATTAGCTGAACCGGACACGTATGTTGGTGGATTAACTTTGCCTTGGCGAGTCGCAGAGATGGCATGTTCTGGAAGAAGCTGGTCAGCTGTCAAAAAGGCTGACACCTTAGCAAACACGGCAACGTGGAGCCGTCGCGGAGTAGCGTCCCTCTCCCCGCACTATAATCCCAGATGTACATGCTGACCTTAGCACAACGTAGTATTTCCGTTTGAGACTCAACATATGCATACAAATCGCTTACACCACACTGTCGGGCGCTCGGAGAAATGGGAAAACGTTGTTTTGATTCTAGGAGAAACCCAGATGGGTGAAATGATGCTGTAGTCAGCTGTACCAGAATCTCTCACTGGCCGCAGTTCGCTGACTCAGCCTCTCATGTGCAATGAAGCAGGTTATTTTTCTGAGATTACACACATACTGGCGTTTAACGTATTAGTTAATCCTCAGTGTCGCGATGATCAAACAAAAGACGAATTGAACGTGCATTTTTGTACAGTGGAGGGATTTCTATTTGATATTTATATA
>JAODLC010000040.1:4368262-4392110 GCA_026781145.1 Hippopotamyrus pictus | reverse complement strand
TCTAGAAGCGGGTTTACAGTATGACGTTCCTGAAACTCCTGCGTGGGTCCAGCTGCACTGTGGAACCCTTTATATACCCTTTATATAAAGGCATTCCACTGTGGAACCCTTTATATACCCTTTATAAACCCTTTATATAAAGGCATTCCATAAGAGCATTTACCTGCACTTCCTTGCTCATACAAACATGGTTATAATGGTTATGTTTGTTGAGGATGTTACATAGTTTTACCCACATACAACAGCCTGGAGACAGTTTTGGACTGCTACCCAAAAGATCACCATTTAGATTTGCATTGTAAGTGCAGTTCATATAGCAAGTTGAAGGTCACTAAAGGTCATCAGCAAACATGAGGGTCTTTTGGCCTGTAGCTGCGCTCTCTCCCCCCCCGATTCACTGCTGCTTTATGGTCACCCAGAGCCATACCCACCCCCACAACATAAAAGCCACACTGGCTGAGATACCCTAAGGCTGTGGGGTTCATGAATGTGGTTCAGGACTGTAGCTTGGTGCGGGGGGGGGGCTCATAACAGTTATAACATGCTGAGGACCAGAACTGGTTTGGGGGGGGCAGTGTAGGTCTTTGGTCTCTTTAACGCTGCTGCTTCTCTGTGTTACGTTCTGTCCACATGCCTCACTCCACCTGCCACCTAAAGCGGTGCCGGAACTTTCCGTCATGGATGTGAAGAACCTGAAGGATTACCTGCACTGGCTGTACTACCAGTACCTGCTCATCACCAGCATCTACGTCCTGGAGCCCTGGGAGCAGACGCTCTTCAACACGGTGCTCTTCACCATGGTGGCCATGGTCATCTACACCTCCTACGTCTTCGTGCCCATCCACGTCCGCCTGGCGCTGGAGTTTTTCTCGGGGCTGTGTGGCGGACAGCAGGAGAGCACGGTCGCTCTGATCAGCTAGCAGCCTCCCGCCTCAGGTCAGGTCCACCGCTGTGGCTCCTGCAGATACCAGGTGGGTCGAGCGTTCAGACACAGGGAAGTGCGTTAACGCTCTGTGCACCACGCTGAGTAACATGTAAACGTAAGGAGCACTTTTAGCAAAACACCTAAGCAAAGGATACCGGCTAATTCTATTTGACTCTGTTCCTGATTTCGCTTTACTCTGCACGCTAACATGTTCCCAAACGTGACTGGATGTATGTTTAGCTATATGTTCTCTGTCCAGCCCCGTGTCCCTGCCGCACGGGGGTCTCAAAGGCGCGTTGACGGTAAAGCGGCTCCCCTGTGATGTAACACTGCGATGGGCTACATGGGCTACGTGCGGGAATGCTGGTCTGCGGCTTCACACATTAGCACGTTAGCCGGCTGCTCTGGTAGATGCTTTCACCATGCCTACCGTATCAATATGATTCAAGGGTACAGGGGCTTCTGAATGGTGGATAAGTGAATGATACCAGACAGTACCATAAATGGGGGGCTGATTTTTATTTCTTCACGACAAAGGGCTGTGAAATTCACAAACAAGCCGCTTTTATTCAGATATTTACTGCTGACACATACACACTGACTGAATGATGAACACTATGAATTTAATTGTTGTAAAGCAGGGAGGCTTCGATCTGGACAAATATTGACATTGTTTTTGTTTGAGATCTGGCCCGTCTGAGTTGCTAAGCAAAGAATGTGTACAACATCTTTTGTTAAGCATGAATGCTGTCAAAGCCAGTGATGTCACAGCTCACATGACACACTCAATTCCTCAATCACTTCTTGGTTTTTAAGTGAATATTAAAAACTGAAGGTGAAAACCACATGGGAAGTCAATGATGATTAAATATGCTTGTTATTTTTACATATTTCCTGTAATTAAAATTTGCCTTTGACAGTGGGTGGTGGTCTTCTAAGTATGGAAGTATTTATGCTTGATATTTATATACAATATGCTAAAAAAAATTTGGCTAGCCTTTACCAATTGCCAGTTTTTTTTCCCCCATCTGGTGTTTGAACATTTACTTGTTGCCATATGTTTGTAATACGCTCTGTTGACTGAAATTGCCATTCAATGAATGTACTGTAATCATCCGAAGTCAAAATGTTTAAGTAGGCTGATTGATGCAAGTGTAAATTCACTGAATTCATAGTTTCATACCACGTATGTTGTCTGTGTATAAAGTTACCAGTTTATGTAAACAGCTCCACTTTTTTTTTTTTTTTTTACTAATAAAGTTGTTTTGCTAATAGAGCAGTTTCATATGTACCGATTTATCATTCCTTCAAAAAAAAAAAAAAAAACATCCCAGTGTTGGTTTCCAAGGACGCAGATCCAGTGTCCAAGTCAAACAGAAAAACGATACGATTCAGAGTAACTCCTGACCGGCAATCTGTCAGTGTGCGACACCTTAATAGTGACACACCCCTCAATCAGGGCCACCTCCTGCCAGCCGTTTGCTTCAGCTTGCATTGTTAGCGAACAAACAACAATCACATGACAAGTTCAGCCGGCTGGCCAGCCAGCATCAAATTTAGCTGCTCCCTTTGAAAAGCCAGTTGGAGACGGTACCCCCCCCCCCACCCCCGGCCCCCTTTCCCGTGGCACTGTGCCAAACTCCAAGGGAGGCGGTGGCTTCCAGGGTGCCCTCCAGGTACCAGGGAGCATGAGGAATTCATCGTGTTTGCAGTGGAGAGCAGCTGATGACAACAAACCAGTTCCTTATGGGATGCAGGAATGTGTGCCCGGGAGCCTGCTTTAAGCAGGAATCCAAAACACACCTACCGTCAGTCCTGAAATAGCAGTCTGAATGCCCCCCCCCCCCATTTTCCAACACTGACCATGGAGAACATTATGCGTTAAAAGAAAAATAGAAAAAAAAAACACTGACCAAATGTCACCGTGCTGTGTGAGGAGTAGCGATTGGCCAGCCTGGTACTGCGTCTGTCCCGTAAAGGGGGAGCAGAAAGGCGTTTAGGTGTCACCTGGGCCGCCTGTCACTTAGCCTGCCAGAGTAATTAAAAACATGCCAAAAAAAATCCAAAACATTAAGTATCGCTTATTGTGATATTACAGGATTACGGGGTATTAAAACAGCTGCTAGAAACTTCTAGAAATTCAGCAACTGTCCTGAAGCGACTTCTGGTTAACTTCAGGAACACCCAGAGCAGTAAGTTCACAAAAGAGAGGGGGGGGGTGAACACGTTCCACTAGGGGACCACAGCGAGCATCAGGGGGATGTCCAACTTACTTGCAAAGCATAGAAAAAACATTGTTATTGCTTAAAGGTTTTTTTTATATGAACTAATAGTATTCCTTCCTGGTTGTAAACAGTGTGAGAGCTTCAATCGTGACATTAAACAGAATCCCAGAATTCACAGCTAAAATCAAACCATTTTCGTCCACCGACGCCTTCGTGAGCCTTTGCTGAATGGTGGGACAGATTTGCGGGGATGTGTCAAGCTCCTCTCCTGGCCTTATCTCCGCTGATCTTTTACTGCTCATAACCCAACACAGGCAGCTATGAAACCGCAACACAATGACTGCACTGAGATCACGTTTCTCAAACCCGGCCGGGGGCAGCCGGCAAATCCTGCGGACGGCGGGCAGGGAACGAGAGGGGAATAAAAAAATAATAATTAATCAAAAAATACCTCAGCACGTCACGCAACGTGCAACCCGGCACGTTATCTGCTGGGTCGCACGGTGCGTGACGAGTCTCAGGCCCATTCAAGAGCAAAAGGCGTCGCGCACGATAAACGGCGTCTGCTGGCTGAGAATCTGGCGTGTCGCATGGGGGGGCAGGAGTATGTGTAACTGAACAACTAACCTATGTTGCTAAAATTATAACACTTGAAACTTATAACACTAAGTTGACAGAGCAACTTAGAGATCAATATAAATCGGCAACTAAAGAAATGCATAAATGCAAGCTGCTACCATGACAGTAAGCAGGTTCTTTTGAGAGATCTGAGGAGTACTGAAGAAAAAAAACCTTTATATTTCCTCCCTTTAGGTCACAGTGTCACCCCCCGAACCCTCATGTCTGGAAGTCCAATCCCGTTAATCTGTTGTATGTGTCGTTTTCACAAGACCTGAGTGTCTGTTGAGGAGATCACGTCTTATCTGCTTGGTAACAGTTCCCATGCTATTAGCCTAGCATACATTTTCTTTACCACTTAAGCTTTGCCATAGTGATTCAACATCTAAAATAAATTGGAAGGAAAAAAAAAGACGAGAGAAAGCCAAGAATGGAAAGAAGGTCACACATCTTCAGAGATTATCTACAATGCCTGTCATCCATGGTTATCCGAGAAAAATGCTAGCGTCAACCCCAGTCTCACTCCTGCTTATGCTAATTACCCAAGGGCCAGAACAATGGCAGGCTGAAGGCTCTCACAGGGCTCTGCCACTCCCTGGCAGAAACGGTCTACATGCCAGGATGGGTGTGGTTACCTACAGGCTATGGTAGCCATTCACCTGTGTTTTGAAAAGGTGTCACTCTGCTGGTCAGTGGATCACCAGTGGCGATCGTGGTGGAAGGTCATGTGACTTGGCCAAAACACTCTGAGTATGACAAAGGTGTAACAGAAGCACCTGACGCTGAGAGTCTCAAAAAGCTACTATTGTGATCCCAAAATGTCTCCTAGAATTCCATAATAAATTTAATTTGTTAGGCATTTGATGGTTTGTAATATCAGCAGGGTTTCCCCTATATAAAGCAGGGTTTCCCCAATCGGGTCCTCAAGGACTCCCGGGGGGGTACCGTCTCCAACTGACTTTTCCAAGGGAGCAGCTTTGGGAACTGCAAGACAGCAAAAATGTGGACCGTCTGGCAGGGAGCTGGGAGGGAGCAGAAATGTGGGCCGTCCGTGGATCCCCAAGGTCTGGGTTGGGAAACACTGAACTAAAAAGTTATTATGGGACACAAACAATTCCTCAGACAAGTAATCAAAGGGCGATGGACAAAAACGAAGATGGCAACAAAGAGAGGAGCCCAGAATGCATGCCGGTGTGTCACCACGTTCAGCACCGGGCGGGGCAGGCAAGCCGCTTCATCCCCTGCACTGTTCACCCCTATGAGCTGCACAGCCTGGAACGTTCAGCAGACGACCAGCAAAGCGGAATCACGGCAGACGGGGCCGGGGGGGGGGGCAGGGTGAGCATGAGCACTGGCATGTTCTCAAAATCTCTGCTTGACAGACATGATCCCATAATTGGTGTCTGTGAATTAACTCCATTCCAAACTGCATAAACCATGCCTACTCACTGCTGCTATATCTACGGCGCTTCCACTGCAGCATAGAACCACATTTCCTGTCCCCTCAATAACCTTACAGGGCCAACAAATCCAAAGACCTGCTTCCTCCTTGAACTCGTCCATCCCCAAGTTCTTCCAACCACAAGTGCTCAAAATGGTGCCATCAAACTCACTATTTCAGCCACACTGCAGCTGCTGTTTCAAGCGCAAGTTATTCACTGCTTGAAGTCGGCCTGTGAGACCTGAAGACTGTCCCCCCCCCCACAGACCCAAGACGAGCCTCATGGACTCTCTGGTCTCACCATGGGAGGATCTCAGCTCAGCTCACACCCTGGGTAGGTCCTACCTTCACTTGCAACTCAGCACAAACCTGTTTCCCAAGATGCATGCATTGGGATTATTTAATGTCTGTTAATGAAAACATTGGGCAATTATCACTACATGGTGGAATGGTGAGGGGTGAGAGTAAGGGAGGGTAAGAAATGAAACAGAAACAGGTGTAATCCTCTTCTTAAAATATGCCGTGCCAGTGAATTAGGAGGGACCCTGCCCTTTGAATCCGGGCACACGAATGGTTGCTGCCCATTCAGAATTTTGAAAGGTGATGACATTTTACCCAGAACATCCTTGAAGTGCACCACTTCCATGAAGAAGCCCATTTTGGCAATGGAGGGGGCCATGAGAGAGGTCACTGAACGGTCTTCTAGTGATCCTAAGAGGGGAGAGATCATCTAGCAGCTCCAGGATGCTGGGCTGACAGGTCACTAACAGGAGCAGCCACATGAACAGGCGAGACGGGGACCCTTTGTGATTCAGTGGCAGGCAAAGTAGCCTCCGGCGTGGCGAGTCGCTTAAGAAGGCCTCCAGCTCTGAAGTGGAGAACAGAAGGCGGGAGAGTTCATCCGGCAACTTCAAAGAAGAGAGCGGCACACGGAAACAGAACACGGTTATTCAGGGAGGATTTCTGACCTGGGCGTGGGGACCATCTTAATGTCCACAGCTTCATGGCGTGCATGACCCTAAACAAACACCATTTAATCACGGTTTTACAGCTCGTTACACAACCACCTTGTAACAAGCATGAATGATGTAGATTAATCGACCGCCGAGTTCACAGGTGAGGCTCTGTATTAGTAGCAGGCCAAGAAATTAGGCTTCATCTTCGACAAGATCAAACCATAACGAACCAGGGGGGCAAATAATATAGTATTATGCTATTACTTATGTATCAACTACAGTCATTAATGAATTGTGACACGTTTTAACTCATGCAGTTACTGCGTGTGTTAATTCCGTGAACTTTGGGAATAACTGAAGGAGCGAGTCATGAATAACAAATACCGATCTTGTGTTTGTTCACCATTAATGAATCAGGATGCAGTTTTTTTTTTTTATATCTCAATTACATTTGTTACTCTGTGAATTCTGTAAAGCTTTGTGAACTGCTGAAGAAAGTACAGGAGGAATCATTTCACTTAAGAAATAAGTGAATTACTGACGTCGTGTTTGGTCATCACCGATTCATGACGCATCTTTTATCTCAAATAGCTACTGTATTTGTTCATGATTTGTACTTCAGTAGTAACTGAGTTATTACTAAGTATTTATGCCCATCAAGTAAAGCGCAAACCTGTTCAATGGACATCATACGAGCTGAGCAATGTCATAGTTTGCACTGGGTTGGTCCTCCAGACGTACTGAGGAACTGGAACATGGGAGAGGTCCCATTGTGTTACACCCCTCCCTCAGTACACAGCTCCGCAGCTCAGCTCCTCTGGGCAGAGGGGGGCAGACCTAGCGCACCACAGCTTCAAGGGAACATTTCAGAATTTCATCACTTTCGTACCTGGGCGATTGTATCTTGAGGCAAACCACCAGAGCACACCTCAGATAACAAGCCCCCGCGTCTCCGCCATGCCGTTCAGCTGCAGTTAGCATGACAGGTGCAGGGCAGCAAGGCTCAGTCATGCCTCATGTCACGGACCACGGCACAGAAACAAGAGCGTTACACACGTCGGCGGGGCGCAGATGTTCCGCCGCAGGATCCGGCTTGAGGGAACATTATTCAAAGGACTCAAGATTGCAAACTTGAAACGGTAAGAGAAGAGAGAACCAGGGTACAAACAGTGTCAGAAATCAGGTTTCAGAAGGTGCTTTAAAGGGAACTTTAAAGCAAACATCACATTGTTAGTACACAGAACACAAAGGTCTCCTGTCACAGGGTCACAAAGCATCATTTCCTTGTTGTGACTCCAGCTTCAAACTACAGTTGAGATTTTTTAGATTTCATTGAAAAGGCAGGTTTCTCTTGGTGCACAAACTTGGGGAACAAAAAAGGGGAACATTTTAATCATTTGATCATCATATTTCAGTACTGTTGCTCGCCAAAACCCCCATACGGACCTTCAGTTGCTACCAATAAATCAGCATCGTGGTCTTTTGGCAAGACGATACGTTTGGGTGTCTTCAAAGCGGCTATGCATCGATCGCATATCGAGTACGTCTGCTGAACTGCCTCGTGACTTATAATTAGTCTCCTCTATGGACGCTGAATATAGCTTTCAAAGAGCAGCCAAACCATCCAGAAAGGTGCACATTCGATACACAAGATGCGGAACAGCATCAAGGATGGCTCTGTTTGGGAGACTACACCTACACACCACTTCTTAAAACGCTAATACAAGGAAAACCTCAGTACCAATTCCCAGTGCAATGCTTTCACAAATGAACCTTGTACAGACTGATAAGGTAACCGTATCCCATACAACCCCAACCAGGCCCAAATGAAAAAATTCCAGTGTTTGCTTGAGAATAGGCAACATTAGCAAGCTGGAAGTAGCGATGGGAGAGACGAGGCTTCCAGAGGCACAGTGGGTAGGATTATCACACATGGTTTAACCCTGTGGGAACCAGAAAGGTGACCAGGGGGAAGCAAGGTAACAGCTCAGTGTTATACCCCCCCCCCATGGGGAGAGGCCATGCACTTTCAAAACCTCTTATCACCAACTAATGTCAGCCAACCTCCTCTATAAAGTACAGCTCATGTCCCAAATCCTGGGTTCACAGCACTCATGTAGTAATGAAAACAAGCTCATCAGTCACCAAAGGTCAGGAGGACATTAAGGTGTCAGGTGCCAGGATGACGACCGCTGATGCAACCTGCTGAGCCCATGGTGAAGGTACCTACCCCAAACTTCTCCGCTAAATTGACCATCAAGCTTTGGAACAAATTAATGACGATGCCTGTATATTACATACCAGTGGTAAAGCGAAGCCTGGGGCCACCCAGCTAACGAGCCAGGTCAACAATATAACCTTTAAGAAGCACCCCCAGACCCCACACACACCTCCCACTTACCCCCGTCTGCCCTCTAATAAAGGGGAAAATAAAGGTCGCTCCCCTCCCACTTCAAAGGCGACCCTCAGCCTCTTTCCCAAGTGGATCTAGTTTCAGCAAATCAGGGATCGAGTTCCAACCACATAACCCCCCCCCCCCCACCCCACCTCGACCTGCTCGCCCTTCAGCTCTGCCTTAAAGAAATCACTGGAGGGCCCAGGTTGGACACCCAATACCCATGAATGTCAACCATTAAGGAGCCCCAACCGCGGCACCTCTGCCCCCATCTGCTGCCCGTGACACCCAACTGTCCAGTGAGCTTGCGGTTGTTTGTGGGGTTTAGATTCCCCAGGAGACACAGGTCGCACCAGGAGCCCTAAAATGGGGAAGCGCAGCACAACTTGATCGAACGCCATTGAGACTCATGGCGAATGAAGAATCAGTATCTCAAGCCAGCGGCCTGGCACCCGGGGTGGTGGGGGGGGGTATGGTGAGACCCTGAGATTAATGGTTATGACCATGAGGTGGAGACACTGCTTTAGCTTCAGGAGGCAGCCGGCATCACGGTAACATCCAGCAGCTAAGAATTAAGGCTTCCAGCATTTTCCCCTCAGTCGACTGAGTCCAGTGTACCAATGTCTCCACCCCGTGGGCAACATGTGTATTACATCAGAAAAATAAAGTCAGGTTTTAAGCCAACTACTAGTCATTCGTATTTAATCATAGTTACTTTTAGTTGTTATTACTATCAGTTGTTACTATTCTTGTAGTATAATACAGGTTTTTGCGAGAGATACAGTGATTAGATACGACACACAGCATTTTAAAAACAGGGTGGAAAGTCCCTTTTCCTGCTGTGCGGCAGGATGCTGCACTTTAATTGGTTTCCCCACACACACCCCACCGAAGCCACGCGCACCCGGGGGGGGTCTAGTCGGTCATCATGTCCGCCCCCTCGCCCCCAGTGGCGTCACTCAGGCTCAGGTCCTCCAGCATTTCCACCAGGGAGATTCTAGGGGCGCCGTCGTCATCAGAGTCGCTCTCCACTGGGATCCTGGAGGAATCTGCCAGAAAGATGTCAGCACATCGACTCAACCGCGTCCCAACATGTGCTTACAGAGCAGATGCAGCACTTCTCAAAATAATATTAAAAATTGTACATCAGCAGGGGATAACATACATATAAGTGGTGGCCTAATAGTTAGGGAGGTGCACTTCTAATCGAAAGGTTGCTGGATCGAATCCCCGACCAGCAAAGTACCATTGAGGTACCCTGAGCAAGGTACCGTCCCCAAGCACTGCTCCCGAGGCGCAGAATTAGCTGCCCCCCCCCACTATGTCAGGATGTCACATATGGGTTAAATACAGAGGACACATTTTGTTGTTATGCACTGTGTGCCTTGGTGTGTTAACAATGATCACTGGATTACCAAATTCTAATCACTTTAATGTCCGGACACCAGTAGGATTGACTTGCCCCCAGATGAACTGATATGCAGGATCTGCTCTATAGCTGGTCAGCCTCAATTAAAATCACATTCATTAACCGACTTGCATTATTAACATAATTCATTGAGTGGCTGGAACACGAGGGTCTCGGGGGAGTTACCCCAAACTGACATCAGTCTCGCCACCTCAGACTGACCTCTGTAGATGTTGACATTCTTCCTCAGAGCTTCGTCTTCCTCCAGATCTTCCAGGAAGTCTTGGTATTGCCTGAGAAGCAGATGGAACTCAGTATCAGCGACACTCGGCATGTAGATGAACTTTCACAGTCAACACACAGAAGAGCTTTCACAGTCAACACTCAGAAGAGCTTTCACAGTCAACACTCAGAAGAGGACAACAGAAGTAAGCTGCAAACTGCAAAGGGAGCTTCAGATGCTTCAGGGGGGAGAATTCGGGTTTGGCTGAGACCCAGTATCAATAACTGAGGGAGAACCGGCCACAGGGCTCAAGCGGAGATGCATGGCCCAATTCCCAAAGGTGTGAGGCCCAGCTTCTGCCCACCTCTCGTCATCCGTCTCCATGCCCTCCCGGTCTCTGTCCATCTGCTTCAGCTTCCAGTTCCTGCGAGTCACTCGCCGGCTACGGTCATAACTCTTCTTGATCAGCACCTGGAAGGGCCAGAAACGTCAGTCGAGACGAATATGTTAAACTGGCTGGTCGCCGAACTCGCTGAATCACAGGTAAACCAACTCAGGTGCCCTTCAGTGGAATGCCATGCCAGTTCCTACCAGTAGAGGTAGGTATAAACCAAAGCTCGGCATTATAGAGACTATTTCTAAGGGAAAACAACAATAAGTCATTGAAAGATATCTGACGGCTGAACTCTGAGAGGCCTTACCACGTCAGGGACACGGTGGGGGTTCATCTTGTTGAGAAACTCATCGTTGATGTTGGCATTAGCCAAGTCAAACCTTCGGGGTCGGGGGAAAAATACTTGAGAAAGCCCCAAGACCATTCAAAGAACGCATCACCCAAAATAAACCATGGTGAACTAACAAGAAGGTAACCACACCCACCATTTCCGCAGCAAAGCTTATTCCATTCCAAAACTCCATTCCATTCCAGTGTAACCAGTACAGAGATTCTAAGGCTCAGTGGAAAAGCCAGCAGCCCTCAGGTACTCACCCTAGAACCAGGTCGCCAATGTTCAGCAGGTGGCCCAGGAAGGTGCGGCAGTGGTACTGCTGGCTGGTGTTCATCTCAGATGTCTTCTGCACCCACACTTCTGCTAGGGTATGCTGAACACACACACATACACACTGAACACACACACATACACACTGAACACACACACTGAAAGCATGCAGATGCTTTCAGATCGGGGCAGACCTGCTCTAACAGAAGGGCTATTATAGCTTTGATTTGTTTAGTTTTTATATCATTTTCTAAATTTAATTTGAAATTCAGTTTAGTTTTAGTTTACAGTGTGTTTAAAGAGTTTTTAAAGATATTTCCATTTAATCTTTATACAGTTTAAGTAATTTTATTTATTTTCATGAATAGGTGGAAAGTTGTAGAGCAGTTATGTGTATCTGATCTTCAGAGAATCCTGCACAAACATACAGAGCACATTATGCAAAAATGTTCTTAAGATGGACAAACATGTTCTAGGTATCATTAATGCCAATCTTTAGCTAAACCGTATTTAAAAATGGAAATTCTATGTTTGATTTTACTGCATTTCAGTTTGTTTCAGAAGCAATATTTAGAGTTGCTTAGTTGCAGTTTATTGGTTTTAGTTAACAGTAACCCTGTCTCAGAAATATCCAGATGTGCAGAGGTTGAGGTCCACACTGACCTCCACGCTGAGGAATCCTGCCACTCAGAACATCCACGCAGGGCTGTTTTGCAGCTTAACTTCAAACATTTCAATTTGCTTCTTACAATTACTGACATGTCATTTTATAGGGGAGAATTTATCTGCTAGCACTCACTTTGAGTGCAGGCAGGTAAAACTTAAAACAGTTAAAAGAAAACAGGAAAATACTAAAAATGTATGTGCCGTGTAAGTTCACCGTTACATTTATCCAGAGCAGCAGTGCATCCTGGGTAAATCCACAGGGAGATCAATGGATTCATTCGTCTTTAAGTCTCACGGCACTTCCTGTCGCCCACTTGTCAGCTTTACCTTATTGGAGCGGAGCCCAGCTCCGGCCCCCAGCTTCTGATCCCTGATGATGCTGAGGTCCATGATGATGAACTCCTCCATTTGGCGGGGGTCACACAGGCTGCCAAAGGGGTGTCTCCAGTAGGTACTCCCATCAACCTCGGCGACTGCCGCGTCAGCCAGGAAAAGGTCAGAGGTCAAACCTCAGACAGCTGCACCGTCACTCAGAGAAAAGCATAGTGGGTCGGTTTCTATAGAACCCAGCTCTACCCGGAGGGCCTGATTGATTTATGCCGAGCCCAGAAGGATCTCCAGCAGCTCAGCTCTGAAAACCTCAGACAGTCAATAAATCAGAATCTCCAGTTCTGAACAGCTGGGTCCTGGTTTGGCCCAGATATGCGTTTGAACGCAAGATGTGAACAGCACCTTTCTCAAGTGAATGAAGAAAAAAAAAAAAATCAAAAAACTGAAAGAACATGTGGAGGCCAGATTTCAGCGTGCAGAGATTAAAATAGTTTGGGAATAAGATGGTGCCGTCCTGGGGTGAGTGAGCCGACGGCAGGAGGGGGTGTGGGGGTTAGCATTTTAAACTGTAAACAGATGGATTCTTGCACGATTTCTCCGCACAGCAGCATTAACAGCAGCTGACACAGCCTCGTTAAATATAAAAATACTTAGTGCGTGCATGAAGGTCCTGTCTAAAAAAAAACAAGGCAGTTAGTCCTCCAGGCCACTAGGGGCATCACACCACGATCTGAAGCAATCACTGGGTTGGACAATTGGTCACAGATCATGAGAAGTTGAGCAGTGTAGTGAGAGGGCAGGACACTCACTCTGCAGCGTGTTGGGGTCGATGAGCCGGATGGTGCTGGTGACCCGGATGCAGACACACACCTGCCCCATGTTCCCCAAGCTCTGGGCCAGGCGTGGTGACAGACACACCAAGTTATCCTAAGGGAAAGAGGAAGCAGGGCCAGGGGGCAGAAATATGCGAGTCAGGCATCAGCAGCTGACTGAGGTGTCTGTATGCCTGGATAAAAGGGCATGTGATGTAAAGAGCAAGTCACCAGGGATTACGCCGCCCACAGTCCCCAGAGCGTGAAACCACGCACCTTACAGATGGGGACAATCTCCACAGAGAAGGTGCTTTTGTAGTTGTAGGTGTTGGAGTGGACATCATGCGAGATCAGGCGCTGAGATGCTTTAGACCTGCAAGGGGGTTTGAATGTTTTCCCCACAAGTTTATACATGTAGTTACTGATCAGAAAAATATATATAAAAGATTACAACTTTTACACAAAGTTCAGCTGACAGCCCATGAATCGTGACACCGACGTTAAACAGGCATCTTCAAGAGGAGGCCGAGCTTCACCTGCAGGGGACAGTGCACTGCAGGAAGTCCACCATCTTCTGAGCATGCTGCTTGGAGCCGTAGTAAAAGTCGATGCCCTCTGCAGGCAGGAGCAAGAGGTGCTTTAAGTTAAAAGACGCAGCTTAAAAAGCAGGCTGTGCACAGAGGACGGGCAGAAAGAGGACTCCCGCTATCGAGGAGCAGAAACGGCGAGCAGATTACGACCGAAAGGTGGCGAGCACATGCTCAGCCGCCTTGAGATTTACCGTTTCTCACAGAGTTTATGGCCCTACAGCTTGGCCAAAAAAGCTGTTTTCCCCTGCGATTTCGGGGCAGAAATCCAGCTCACTCAAACGTGCAGATGTTGGAACAGCGTACCATGAATCTCCTTGATACGAAGCGAGTTCTGGTGCAATTTGTGTTTTAGAATCAGCTGCTCCAGGTAGAAAAATGTTTTTTTATGAACTGTCTGCAAGAAAGAAGTCACAACAAACAAAATGTGAAATACATCGTACAAGATTTATCACAGTCAATGGAACCGAGGTGACCTCCCGATGTCAGCTGGCTGGGAGCTTTAATCACAGCCTGCACCCAGCAGAACCCCACCCAACTAAAGTGCTTTCTCAAACGCAAACTAAAATCATATTAGGGACAGATGCCACTGCCATCGCTAAAAACTATCAAAAAATGAAAGAAATCCCGTAAAAATATGTTACTTCAGGCGATTCAGCGATGGTTTACATTACAGCCAGTCTGTCGGATCGGTTCAAATGGCTAGCTTTGTTCTTAAATTGAATCACATGGTTATTCATCGTGTAGACATTAAGAATTTCACAATATATCTAAAGTAGGTCAAGGCTGACTACGGAATCACGGGGTGCAGAGTAATCCCTAGAGAAGCATCTTCATGAGGTGACCAACCTTCTGCCTCACTTGCACTACTGCCTTCCAGAAGTCCTTGGCTTCAACTCGGTGACAGTCATCGCACATCTGGGACTGGATGATGAACTCCACCACAAACACTTGCTGGAGAATGGCACCATTCAGAACCTAGAGGCACATAAATGTCTGAGATACATTTTCTCGCTGTTCCTCCTTTGTGGAGAGCACCATCTCCCTTGGTTACTCTGAGCCGGAGCTGACACACAGACAAATACAGCTTTAATACATCAAAAAGCCTGAAGATACCCCAACATGAGGCCACATTTACATTTATGTATTTAGCAGATGCTTTGACCTGAAGTGAGGTACAACTGAGGATATCTGAGGGTCAAAGAGCAGAGTCCAGCCAGATTCCCTGGCGCAGGTGGAGTTAAGGGCCTTGTTCAAATGCCCAATGGTGATGTGATTACTCTACTTGTCACAGGATTCTAAACCATGACCTTCTACACATGGACACAGATCCCAAACCAACTGAGCTAAGTACCATCCAATCTACATGTACACTGCGCGTGAATAACAGAACCCAGGGCACCTCCTATCAGTCATGCTAAACATGCTATTTTAAGAAAAACTAGAAGCATCTAACTCTGCAGGTTACAATCCCACTGTATTGCACTCAGCTCACCTCTTTCTGGATGCTCAGCTTCACCTTAATCCTCTTGGAATGTGGCTCAGTCCACAGGAAGCCAGCATCTATCAAACGAACCTGGACCAGATAGGAGATTCGGCCAGTTAGAACGCTTCCCAAGTTACACAGCTGCCCCCTCCTCCGCAAGGGTTCCGCAGGACGTGCTGCAGGAACGCATTCAGCCACACTGCTAGGAAAACTTACCTTTGACATCGATGACTTCAGCTTTTTAAGGCAAAGAGCAAGCAGCTCACGGGACTCCAGGGCACACTGCACCCAGGTGCCAGGGGGCTGGAGGTACCTGCATAAAGAAGGCAAACCAAAGTTCATTATAAAGTATAAAGGTCTTTAAAGGTCAAAGCATCCAATCTCCTGCACATAATTATCACTGTTTTATTTACTAAATGCTCTAGTACAGCGTTTCCCAACCTGGTCCTCAGGGACCCACAGTCAGTCCCTGTTTTTGCTCCATGTGAGACAGTCCACATTTTTGCTAAAACATGTACTGCCGGCAGGTCCCCGAGGACCAGATGGAGAAACACTGGTCTAGTGGGTTTACGTGCTGCCTCTAAGGCACCGGTGATACCTTTCACATTGCTTGCAGAAATGCACTGAGACCTGCTTGGGAATCCCTTCGGAAATATCCACCTGCGTCCTCAGGCAGGACACACACATGTTGGCTGGATTTGGAGGTATAGGAACGCCGCAGGTACAGCACAGGCTGAAAGAAGCACAGCATCATCGCCGAATAAGAGTAAACAATTCCCGGGAAAATAAAAACGGCTAAGAAGCCACACCAGCTCTTTAATTAAAACAACAATGAAACAATGTGATGACGAGTACTACTGAACAAAAAAAACCTACATGTTTCCCTGGTGGCTTGTGGCGGGTGTTTGGATGTACTCCATAACTGCCAATTCACTGTAAAACATTCAAGACACGTAAGATATGACAGACAGCTTACCAGGCGTCACACACACACACACAAACTCATGTTACAAACCCACCTGTCAATTAACTAAATAACGAATAAGAACTAAAACCAACCTCAAAATAACTTTTTAATACAACTGACCGTGTCAGATTTATGGCTATCGCAAGGGTTGCCAACTCTCAAACATCTGGCGTGACACTCACACTTTCAGACTCTTACGCTCATGCAAGAAATATTACAATGCACATTACATTATTAATCTAAAATCACATACATGTAAATGAGTGGCAAACTTGTTTCAAATTGAAAATTTCACTCCAACCAGCTGACCAAAGTCGACAAAACCGCTATCGGTTAGTATAAACATGTGTTGATAGCTATTTCACATGTTGTTATATTGCTAGGAAACCCAGTATAACAGCATAAATACATATAATGTCCGACTCCTGTTAAAAAAGACTTAAAGAATTACCGTTCCAGACCGACTCCGTATCCACGCCACCCCAGCACGCGAAAGATGCAGGCTGATGACGAAATATGCCAAGTGAAAGGACCTCGAGCATCGTCTTATAGTAGTCTGCGTTTCGCCTGTGCTTTATGCGCAAAAAAACGAGAAGCATTTTAAATATTCTGAATAAATATGACATATCAAGACATATTTAACAAATAAACTAATAAGTGACACGTGAACTAACTGCTTTATTTATTGCTTTAAAATTAAGTATTACATAAAATGGTGCTGTTCAGTATTAAAAAGAATTTATTGTTATACTACATTATTACAGCTTTTATTGTCGTTTCAATAAAATAATTTAATTTTGTTTCTGAGTAATTTTCTCGGGTGACGTCTGTGTACACGTCTTTAATAAGAATGGCTATATATAAATATAAATATAAAATCATTACATTGTTGTTATGGTTATTTTTATAGATTTTTATTCGCTTCTGGCACTAATATGAATCTGCAGTCATACGAAATTCCTCTATTTGTAATTAATCGATGAGTATAGATGACAAAATTATTTTAACTGACAAAATTTGGCGACATTTCATTCAGTTGCGTCCAGTTTTTAAACTCGTATTTTTGGGGAAATGTGAAGCTGATCTAATCTTTCTCAGATGTAGCCGCTTCATATCAAAAAATGTGGCAAATTAAAAATAAATGTCCGTGCTAATGTAAACAGCCATGACAAAATTCTTGGCTTTATGTGAGCATTACGTTTCCCTTGTGGAAATCGCATGACACATCGCAGCGCTATAAAATAACACGTCCGCACCTACTAGCAGGTAACTTCATCTTTATGGGCCCGGGGTGATAATAAATAAGCGACCCGCCCGCTCTGCCCACGGTGTACCGCATTGGCCCCCTGATTGGGCCGCCCAGCGCCGCCAGTGGTGCGGCCCGCTGAATGAGGAGGAGCGGCGGTGGGGGGAGCTGCTCCACTGCGGCTCAGCCGGGGCATTCATTCGCTGTCAGGTGATAGAGAGGCGGCGGCAGGGACGGGGCTTTTTCCAAACCCAGTCAGACTGACCGTCTCTGTTCATCCGCTCGCCGCATCTGCCGGGGTTGCATCTCGCCAGTCGCCGTGACATGGGAGACGGACACGCACGGCCAGCGTTCAGGGCGCTCTGCGGTCAGGCCACGGAGCGGTTGCGTTCTCGCTAAACGCCAGCGGCGGCTCTGCGGCGTCCCGCTACTTAGACAGATCCCCGTGCTTCTCCACTGCGGCGGCTGCGCTCCGTCTCCGGGAGAAGCGGTTTGCGTCTGGCGGCAGCCTAGCAGGAGAAACGGTTTTATTCGGGCGGATGATGGACTGAGCCGCACCGGGTGCCGTAAGAAAAAGCTGCGATTTCTTGCGTGTATAAATGATAGAAGATACAATGACACTGTTGTCTCTTTTGGGTCGGATCATGCGTTACTTCTTACTCAGACCAGAGACCTTGTTCCTGCTGTGCATAAGCCTGGCTTTGTGGAGCTATTTTTTCCACACCGACGAGGTGAAGACCATCGTCAAGTCCAGCCGGGACGCGGTGAAGATGGTCAAGGGGAAAGTTGCGGAGATCATGCAAAATGACAAGCTGGGCGGCCTCGACGTGCTGGACGCCGAGTTCTCCAAGACGTGGGAGTATAAAAGCCACAACGTAGCGGTCTATTCCATCCAGGGCCGGCGAGACCACATGGAGGACCGCTTTGAAGTGCTCACCGACATCGTCAACAAGAGCCACCCGTCCATATTTGGGATTTTCGACGGCCACGGCGGTGAAGTGAGTGCCGGCCCCCTAAGCGTGCAAACACGTGTCTCGATCCGCACCTGGGGTCATATGGACATCACGGTGCCCAGGAGCCACCTGCCCCCACGATGAGCCCCCATGGCCTTTTACCGGCTACGTTTAAAGTTTCCGTATCACCTTTTGCATAGTGTGTTAAAAGCATAGCCATGCTTGGTGCTGAAATTGAAATGCAGTGCAAAGCAATTATGGGAACACTTATGAAAGGGTTTTTTTTTTTTTTTTTTTTAACTCGCCACGACTTGTAAAGACGAATGAATTGAATGAAAAAACCTTTGTTCGGGCATTTCCCATAATGCCGGTCAGTGAGATAGCTGGTAGCACCTTGTGTCTCTGGCTTGATCTCTCAGGATGAGAACTCCCTGAAGGCATTTGGGGAGGTTTCGATCCCCCCTCCCCCCGTGTGTGTGGTAAACAAATATAGTCCCAAAAGTAATTTTCTTGGGGTTTCAGTCACTGTAAACAGATGGGTTAGTGTCTGGGCTAGAGCAGTTTTCTTTGTTTAGTTCTGTGTAAATGCATGACATGCTGTGGTTGTAAGAAACACCCCCCTTTGTCCCTGTTTAAATGCCACCTTCTGGTCCCTGCCTTTCGGATGCCATCTTGCAGGCTATCCTGTGCTCAGCCACAGTCTTAGCTGGTTTTCATTTTAAAGTAGAAACAAATAGTCTTAAACTCGTCAGTTTTTGCGAGTTCTATTTCCGGATCCTTTGCCCAGGCCATCTGAGGCATGGAAAACGATATGGCTTGTATAAGATAAGCCTGAAGGTTGGAGGTAAATTTGATATATTTTTTTAAAAAATCATTATACCCTTAAACATTGGCTTGGTCTTGTGAGCGGTCCCTTCCCACTTTTTTCCGCCCCTCCATCCTCCGTCGGGACTGAGCCCAGCTGGGCAAGCAGACAAGTGCTAGCTTAAGTAAACAAGCTTTCTGGGATGTTTCTAGGCTGGATTTGATCTCTCAGACGTGACTTGAGGCGTCCATGGTGTTGCTTTTAAAGGTGAGTCTTAGGTCTCAGTTTCTCTGGTTGTTTTTGCCAGTTTAACAGCATACTTGGACACGAGGCGCCTGCTAGTGAAATCGTAAGGGACTCTAGGATGCAAAGTCCTATAATTCGGCACTTGTGGTTAGGAAGATTCAAGGCTCTCATTTTGCAGATTTCATCCCTACAACTGGCCCCCACTTAGCCATTAAACCGGCTGAAACCGCATTTTGCCCCAAGATCGATTCTGCCCCCTCCTGGCAGCCGTCTGCCCGCTTTCTGGTGCCCGGCTCGGCACTTGATAGTCTGCCTTGATTTCTGCTAAAGGTCAGTTGCAGTTAGGGCTGTTTTCTGATGGGGGGGGGGGCGTATTCGGCGCCACATCGACAATGTGTATGTAGCTCGAGCTTAAAGTCTAATTCCTGTTTTCACAAAACAAGGCCACGTCCTGCTTTTGGCTTTTCAGCAGATGTGAGCAGCAACTGCAGACGCCATCGACGGCGTTTAACTCGGATCATTTCGGTTTCCATGCCCCCCCCCACCATGCATCCTAATTCACAGGAAAAGTTCAATAGTCGCCTACGCTTATGAAGGGATTGTGCCTCTCCGGCCCTTTAAATCTTTCCGGCCAGATTACTGTGGTGTAAAACGGTTTTGAGATGCAGGCACAGTGGGAGTCACTCCTGCCTTGTACCTCGAGCCCTGGGTCTTTGGCTCTCTGCTCCCTCCACCCTGAACCGGATAAGCAGTTTGGAAATGGATGGATGCTTTTGAAATAAAGGCCGTATTAATATCTGGTTTCAGTGCAGTGACTTCCCTTAAATCCTACACCGTTTCTGCCTCTTGAAGGTCATGTTTAGGTATCAGTTTCAGATCCGGTGTCTTAGAGAATCAGTTTTTAAAAATATTTCATTTGGACCGTCCTGTCGACAATGTTCAGACTGCCGTCCAATGAGAAGGTGGTGCCATTAGCTAGTCAATGACCTTGAACGTAGTGCTAACCCAGCTTGTTTTTCTTATCGAGTTGGACTGTTTACCTCATTGTTTGGTGACGATTACGGATTGGAAACACTTCCCAAGAAAAACACTCTGAGTGGTCCATCCGCACACCCGCTGGCTCTGACCTCCTTGGAGAGGTTTTGGTTGGGAGTAAAGCACACTGTCTCCCTCCTTCAGTCCTCCTTGAACGATAAAATATTCCACATTCCTGTTTGTACCACTTGGGGTTGACTGCTGGTTTTTCTCTCCTCCCTGGAACGGGGGTATCTGTGGGGGGGTTCGCTGGAGTAACGACATGGGAACCTCTCCTGAGGTAAATCTCACCTGAAGCGGTGACCTCGTTAGTTCCCCAGCGGTGGGGTCAGCTGATCTCACTCAGGTCACATGACTGCCATGTACATGTGGAAACTCCCCCGCTTATCCTTGCTTTTGCGTCACGGTCGGCTGCTTAGGGCCCGAATGGCAGAATCCGCTAAATGTTCTGACCCCGCAATTTTGTGAAATCCGTCGAGGGGAACCCCCCCCAATTTATTTCTGGCTAAGGGGCTGTCTAGGACCCCTGAAAAGGTGGATCCGACCATGAATCCGCACCGACTTTGAGACTGCAGTGCCAGAGAGGCCTGGTGTTTTCTGTCTGTTCCCGTTGCCCTGGTGCTCGCGGTTTATGGTCTGTCCTTTTCCCGGGAAGCCATGTTTCAGCTATGCCTCTTCAGAAAGCACATTTCCACCTTGTGTCATATCAGCCCCAAGCGAGCAGGACTGTTCAGACTGATGGGAAAACAGACCCCCCCTCCCCCATTATGGCCAAAGGCAACAATATAATTTGTTTCCAAATTCTTTTGAAACGCATGAAGCTATTACTACATACCTGGTTTTGAAATTAAATGTCTTTGCAAACTGTGCGTTTATGTGTCGCTGAAGGGCAGTAAAGTTATGCTTTCTGATGTGGAATGTGCTTATCTGGGTCTCGCTTCTGTGCTAAGCTGTATTTTTCTAAAAGCGTGTGTGTGTGTGCGTGTTTGTAATTATTACATTATGGGGACCAGATTTCCCCACAATGTGATTAAAAACCTTTTCATCTTGTGAGGACATTTTTTCAGTCACCACAAGGATAACCTGAATTTTATACAAATCCGTGATCGCAATCAAAAAAACTAACACAACCAGAAGTCTTGAATCTTGTTTGGTTACTTATGGTTAAGGCTGGGTAGGGATTAGGGTTGTCAGGGTTGGGATTAGGGCATAGAAATAAATGGATGGAGAATGCCCATAAAGACATGAGTATGTGGACTGTGTATGCGTCTCTGTGTGTGTATATATAATCCAGTCTTGATGTTATCTCCAATCTGCGCAGCCAGACAGCAGTCGTCCCAAATGCAGACCTCCTGTACGGTTAGCTATGCTCCCAGATGAGTCTAATGGGTAATTGTAAGGAGCGGATCACGTGGTCCTGAGTTCATGTGGGGTTTTGGCTTGTCACTGGGTTTCTAAGGATTCCGGGCATCTGTTGGTTCCGCTCAGATCCCCCACCCCCATCACAGATATCCTCCTATATGCGCATCCTCCTTATAATGTCGGTTTACTTTTCTGAAGGTAGTGCCCCCCCATGACTGACGTGGTGATGTATCGGTGCTCCAGTCCTGCTCTGTGCCCCCCGGGATGAAAGCGGATTGTTTAACCTTCCCTCCCCACAGATGATGGTGCCGCTGGACTCGCCCTCCTTACGAAAGCCCTGCGTTTGCTGGCTAATGCCGGCATCCTTAGAACCTTTTGGACTGATTAGTCACAACGGGAACCGGATATTTCTGCGGCCCACTGGAGTCCTGCTGTAAAGGATGTGCTCTGGCCGATTACTTGGGCTTTCCCCTGATTTCCTCTCCTCTGATTGTCTTTGCTGCTTTTAATCTTTCGTCAAATTGAAACATTTTTAGTTACCTGTCAGATTAGTTTGCTGTTGCCTCACGCCTCCCGGTTGGGGGTTCGAATGCTGACAGCAACTTACAACAGAGTGTAAGTTTGTATGTTCTTCCCCTGTTGCAATGGTTTGTTCCCACAGTCCTAAGACCTGCAGTTTAGTGCATTTGGCATTGTATTTATGTATTTATGTGTGCATCTCTGCCCTGTGAACTGTCTGGCCTGGGATAGGCTCCAGGCCCTCCAAGACCCTGACCAGGAACAGCGGATGGATGGTGGATAGATGGATTTATTCCAGATTTAACAATTTAACATCTAAGAATACATACTGGGCTGGGTGGGGTGGTTTTTGGGTAGCTCTGGGTCTGACAGGTTGTGGGGTCAGATCCAGTGAGCCGGGTGTTGTAGGGCCTCTGGGAGCTGGCTGACCTGCTCCCTGACTGCCAGCTCTCCTCCCACCTATGTGCCAGTCTCTGCGTGTCGGTCCCTGCCGGCCCGGTGATCACGTTTCACTGACCTTTCTTTGGGAAGTTTCTCCGTTCCTTGCGGCAGCTGTGGGATCGGACCCGGATTAAAATAAACCTCGCTGCCCGGGTAACTGGGAGGAACACGATGCAGCCTTCCAGGCTCGCTCTGGCCCGGTGAAGTCACGTGGCCAGGAGGATGGGAAAGCATGCATCAGAGTCGCGCTGTGGTCGCTGCTTTCTGATTGGCCAGTGTAAACACCCCAGTCAGCCAGAGAACAGGCACTGAAAGGGAAAAAAGTGAGGATCTGTCTGTCTGTCGCTCTGTGCTGGTCGGTCGGTCGGTGTAGGAGCTGCCTGCTTTAAAGGGTACCATCATCTGAACCTTTATGCACATTGATGGGTTAGAGTGGTAAGTAATTATCAGGCAGCAAGGTATCTGTAGCAATACCAGTTTCTTTCAGTTTTTGCTGAATGCTGGAATCTAGCGTAAAACCAGCAGTTCCCAAACATCGATTGCTTTGGCAGCCTGCGGAGTTTGGAGTTTGAAAATGCGTTTCCAAATCCCGGTTATTCTGGAGATGCACTTCGCTGCTGTTTAGGGAAGGTGACCAGAAGTTTGAGAGACCGCTTAGCATGCTTTTGTGATTAAAATAACTTTTTCATAGTTCGTGGAAACCGACTGGCTTAATTTTTCCCATAAGTGGTAAAAATAAACTTTGGGCACTTGGATTCTGTAGTTTGTTAGAAGGTTTTGCATCCGTCCCACGAGGCACTGGGTTCCAGTGCATTTAGGAATGTTCCATGGAGGCCTCTTTCAAAGACTCGTGTGTGTGTGTGTGAACCCATGCCGTTCTCCGAAGGATGGGTGTGACGGTCAGAGCAGTGGACTGACCGGGGGGGCCTGCTGATCGGGCTTAGCTCAGTGGCGCCCCCTGCGTATGAACGAACCCCGGCTCCACCTGTTAATGCACAGGTGCAGCTAGAATCAGGTACCAGTCTGTGCTTGCTCTGTGCCCCCCCCCCCCCAAAAAGTATCTCGGCAGTGCTGACAGATTTTGCTGGGGAAGGACAGTGACCGGGTCAGGATGGCACACGGTTACCGGGCCCTTGCAGAACCCCTGGATCTCCCTGCAGGTCAGAGCTAATGTTAAGGGGGGGGGGGGCGTTGCCAAGGACAC
>JAODLC010000040.1:4327520-4339355 GCA_026781145.1 Hippopotamyrus pictus | reverse complement strand
CCATAGGTGAGGGTAGGGACGAAGATGGACCAATAGATCGAGAGCTTTGCTTTCCGGCTCAGTTCTTTCTTAGCCACGGCGAACCGGTTAAGCGCCTGTAAAACTGCAGACGCCGCTCCGATTCGTCTATCCAGCTCCCGATCTTGCCTACCCTCATTCGTGAGCAAGACCCTGAGATACTTGAACTCCTCCCCTTGAGGCAGTATTTCTTCCCTGACTTGAAGAGGGCAATCCACCCGTTTCCAGATGAGAACATGCTTTCGGACTTAGAAGTGATAATCTTCATCCCCGCCGCTTCGCACTCATCTGTGAACCGCCCCAGAGCACACTGGAGATCCCCAGCAGATGAAGCCAACAGGACAACATCGTCGGCAAAAAGCAGCGAGGCAATCCTGAGGCCACCGAACTGGACACCCTCAACACCCTGACTGCGCCTAGAAATCCTGTCCATAAATATTACAAACAGGACCGATGACAAAGGGCAGCCCTGGCGGAGCCCAACCCGCACTGGGAACATGTCCGACTTATTACCGGCAATGCGGACCAAGCTTCTGCTCCATTCATACAGGGACCGAATGGGCCACAACAATTTTTAACGGAAGTAAAGCGGGGCGTTTTTAATGACAGAATCGTGATGTCCAGTACATAGACAACGATGCACACTGATTATTTTTGCGCTTCAAACCATTTCGTGATTTGTGCAAAATCGTGTTAATAGCTAATATTATATGTTCTTTCAGCTGTAATGATATGGTGGTTTAGCATTTTGGGCTCATGGCGACTGTTGCACACCCCTTTCTTTCCCATATTACTTTACGTACGAATTTTAATTTCGTAATGTTCGAATGTATCCGTATAATGTGCCCCGCCTTATTTCCGTTAACAGTTATTAAAGCCATAAAACTGAATATCTAATATGATATTCATATTAACCGTGGTCAGTGACAAGTTATCTTCATCTTAACCAAAGCAAATAGCCAATCATAGTCAATATTTAAAAAAAAAAACAATCAAAGGAGCGGAGATATTAGCCATTGTTCCCGCCTCCAAAGTGTCAAAATTCATCCTGTCGAGCGAGCGAGTGCTGTGCAGACGCGAGCGCGTAGATAAGTTCCAGCGAACGCGAGCGCGTAGAGAGGATGGGTTTTCAGCTCACGAGTGCGTGGTTCGACTTTTGGCACTAATTTAACGTCGAGCGAGTGCTGTGCAAATGCGAGCGCGTAGAGAGCATGGATTTTCTGCTCGCGAGCGCATACGCGCGCGTGGTTTTTATGCGTGCAAGTTTTGGCACTAATTTAACGCCATAAATGTTGTTGTTCAGTTTTAAACACACCAACAATCGGAAGGGTAGTTCATGATACTCATCTTCTTAGGAAGCTCTCATCCTGGAAAAAAGGTTGGAGACCTCCGGTGCATGCAGTAGGCTTACAAATATGTACTATATTAGTGTCAATGAAGGTTGTTTATACTCTCTAATCTATCAGGCCAGGCTCCCGCTTTGACGGGAATTATCTGTCAGCCATCAATGGTGGGCTGACTGGACGACTGTACAAAGAACTGAGCAAAAAAAAAATTTATGATCTGTAACATATCATAACACTACAGTGCAAAACCATGGAGACAACAGCAATTCCTTATTGATCATCAATCTGAGACTCAGGCAAAGCTGAAGAGTCTGATTATCTAATAAAGGTCTCCAGACCTCTTAGTGCTGAGTGACACTGCATGCCTTATGCTCGCCCCCAGAATGCAATGCACTTCAACAGGCAACATGTTCTCCTTGGATCGGTCCTCTGAACATAAGTGCCCTTTAGAATAACTGATCAGAATGTCTGTTGTGGCTGAGACACAGACTCTGTGGCTTTCCCTTCTTTTCCGTCCCTGACTATGAACTACATTTCCACAGATGTTGTTTTCCTACAACAAAACTGCCTATCGCAGTCTTGGTTTATCTGTTTGTGACAGATTATACAGTATAAACGGCCCTCAATGGTTGTTTAGCCACTGCATGCTCTGACCGGAAGCCATTACTCAATGCTCAGAGAAAATGTTTTGCAGGGTCTGTCCTGGCAGTGACCCAGCATATGGGAATAAAGATCCTGCAGCCACTTGGATCAGACTGGGTACTCTATGAGGAGTTCAAGGTTGGGGGTGGGAGTTTCTCCCCCGGGAAATTCCAGGCATTCCATATCAACATGGGAGGTGTGTCCCTCATGGACGTGCCGTTACATCAGCCATAAGGAATGAGCAAAGCTTGAGCCATTGGGACTGGGTTCCATCTGGAGTATGAGTTGGCATGAAGAATCACCAAAACCCAAACGGTCGTCCCATCTTACTCAGCTATGTCATTGAGAACACTAGGCCCCAATTTGTGAGACTGATGTGTTTCAGGGGTGTAGTCAAAGCTTCAAGCTTCCCATTCAACTTAGCAGCCCTCGGGAACAGAAGATGCCTGTGTCTTTGTCATTTCTGGCTTGGGAATGAAGATCCAAGGAGTCAAGAGTTACATCGATCACTCCATAAGTGACACCACACAACAAAGATACCCCAATTCATCATGGTGGCACATGCACTATTAAATCTCACCAGAGAACTACAGTAGAAGTAGGTCATGACTGACCTACTGTCTCCAAAAGGAACCAAGCTTACCTGTAATTTTTCCTACATTTTTCGGTTCACAGACCCTAATTTTTTTAATAACTGAATATTTAAGTTACATGACACCAAGGAATTAAATAATTTTCTCCAGTGACTGAATGGCTCTGGGGTCATTAAAGGAAAATATGAGGTCGACAAATATAAAGGAACAAAGCATCTATTGGGATTTATTGCAGCACATGCTGCTACACTGCTTTTTCTCTTCATGACAATGTGAGGCAAAATCCTCAGCAGAGTCTTCCTTACAGATCAGAGTAAACAGGCAATCCACTACACTCATGAGAAATGGAATGTCTTTGTGGGCTAAACTGTTAGCACATCCCAAAACAGTTCAACAGCCATAATCATCAGTTTAGATTTTCTTAAAGGATTATTATTATTATTATTATTATTATTATTATTATTATTATTATTATTATTATTATTGTCTGTGATGCCTTTGTCTAACCAATGAGCAACCTTTTTACACCAACTGTCTGAAGCCTGAGTGAAGGATATTATTAAATCAAATGGGGACCCATTTGTCAAATAGGCAGTGCAGGGTGGAACCTGGTGACACTTCTGACAGCACATCATAGACCCTCATCCCATACCATAGCAAAGGATTTTGCAGACCAAGCAGGAGATGAATACACATAAAGAACTTAATTTAACAGCCATATGATCTTTTGAAAGAGTAATGGTGGTACCCTGATGTCCTGGCTAAAAACTGTGGTAACATTTTACTTAAGGTCATGTTTTTAGTAATCTATAGAGAATCATAAACAATAATGCATTCATAAAGCATTTGAAACATGGCAATAAATATCTATCAAAAGGCATAACACATTATAGCCATGTGTATTATGCATTATGAACGCTTAATGAAGCTTTCATCTATAAGGCACTATATAGATATAAGGTCTCCTTCCTAGACCTTCAATAATCTGAGTTCTTCAAAAGTGGGCTAAGACCCATGCACCTATACTATATGCAGATTGTGCCAGAAGATCTGCCAATTATTGTCGTTGTGTGGAGGTTTAAGATGTAGACAGACCTCTTTCTGCTTATGCATATGAATTAATAATAGCAGATAATTTTGATACCTTTCCAGAGGTTAATCTATGAGCAGGAGGTTGTATTTATTGCAGATTAAGATGTTTGTCTTTATAATGTAATTACTGGAGACATGGGGCAAATGTGGGAGCCCCAGATTAAGTCATTTGGACCATTTCAGGATGCCCGGGCATCACCAAGTCTCATGATGAAGTGAGCACAAAGCACTTTCCTCATCATCTGGTCAAGCTTTCTCAAAAATATGTTGCTTTGGATAAAAGTGTCTGCTAAATAAAATGTAAATTATTCAACTAAGAACTGCTGACATGATTCTCCTTCAATCGCAACCGAGCCCAGATTCACTGCAGCCTTCCTGAAATGTCCAACATCAATACACTTGGCCTCTTTGACTGCCATTAAAGGTTGAAATATTTAAAGACATTACAGGTTAAACTACGGAGTAAGATAATGGTGTCCAATGAGTGTTATTGCATATGGTGAACTCTGGGATGGCTCTGCCTTTTCAGGGGCCTTAGGCAAAGGTTTACTTGGGAGGTCCCCTTACCAAAGAAACTGATGATTTCTCTTCTTCCTCAATGCAAGTAATTCATTGGCCCACTGCAACTGTTTACTCTGTCTATAGCTCGAGCCAGTCCTGGGTCCCAGTTGAACTACTGAGAAAAAGCAAGGAAATGAAAAAGGAGAACTTTACGGCTCGAGATGGCAAACAGTGGCATTGAATATGGACAGTGACATATCCATTGGGGGTTCCTTCTTGTCTGGACATCATTAGTGATAAGGCCAACAAATAGAAAAACACAAGATTCAAGGAAGGAATCTTGAGAAGCAAGACATGAACCTTTTCTGTCTTGTCCTTGAATTGACAATGGGATCCCAGGTCACAAGGGCCAAAAGAGAAACAGGCAAATACATACAAGGAACAAGGCATAGGTGAAACAAATTTGGAAAAGAAAAGCCTTAAAAGATCCCCTGTAGTTCCTGACCAGTGCTGGACATGCTTATGGTAAAACTGGAAGCTGGCTGAGAGCATCTTCTTACAGCTTTTCATGCAAGTTGGCTTATAACAACCTGGAGGAACAGGGTTCAGACCCAATCCTCTTATGTCCTCAATCCTCCATGCATGACATCACTATGACAACAAGGCCAGAGGCAGGAAACATCCGTGTCCTGGTGCCAAGCCAGCAGCCAAATGTGCTCAAGCCAGATTTTCTCATGTGGATTCCCACAGAAGCCTGATAAGTGCCATGCCCAATCTAACACAAACAGGAGAAGTGAAACAGGCCCACTGGGGTAAGCTCTTCTGCTGGCTCACTTCTTTTGCTTTTAGACGACATTGAAAGCACAGCTTCCGGGATAACAGCAGCACACTTAATGGGTGAGGAGCTGGTGCGTATCGCCAAGGCTGCAAATTCAAGTCTATATTTGAATTTTTCAGCCAACACCCAAATCTTTTAGTTAAAGCATAAAACAACACAGATGCAGTTGAAGGTCATTGCCCTGCTTTATGCATAACAGATTTTCGGTAGAGTTAATAATGCATAAACAAAGATTTCCAGAATTTCTTCTTGGCAGTGAATGTTAACTGCACCTATCTTTCCAGTAAAAAAAAAAGTACACAGTAAGAAGCTGCAAGACAGAGCAAAGAACAATGTGGATGTACTGTATATGGAAGTCCAGCATAGCAATCTGGCTGAAAAAACTTCCTCATCTAATGTATACATCTTTGGAAGGAAAACTGGGGAGGAAATGAGTCCAAGATGGAAAAAAGACAGCAGGTGAGAAGAAAGAGGGATGTGGGATGTGGGAAGGAGGGGTAGCAAAGCTAAGGGTCCCTGAACAGAGGAAAGTTCTGTCAGCACCACACCCAGCCACACACGCACATCATACATGCGTTTCTCCAGCATCTCGAACTCCTTTATGAGGTTATGGACCGGCACCCCTCTCAGCTGACTCAAATCAGATGACGAAAAAAGTAAGTCGCTCCGTATCAACTACAGAATCGCTCTGTATCAAATACATACCGCAATCGCGTAGAGAAACAGAATAGTCCCCCAATTTTAAAGCCCTTCCTCGGCAGTTTGTAGACTACTGACAGCAGCCATAAATAGTCAAAGTGAACGCGTCTCTCAGTTTAATAAGTGTCTCAATTTGGCCTGTGCGGCGTAAAAATTGGAATATGGCACTGAAGGCAAAACATTAAATTCTTCTGTATCTCCTGTACTTTTTCTAACAGTCGATACGCATGCAGTGGGTAGATTTATCGTCTGAAAGAATAAAATAAAAGAAGGGCAACATTATTCATTGGAATACTGATCAATTAAAATAAATAGATAAAATAAAAAATCATCGGAATGGAAAACTAATTACATTCAAATACATTAACGATCTAGGAGTGATCGAGTTAACCTGCCACCCCTAACCTTTTTACTGGGAACATTTGTATTAAACTGGGAACTGTATGTAGAGCTCTTTCTAACAAAGCTGAACAACCTGTGTGATCGGACGGCGCCCAAATCTAGACATGGGCAAATCACATTGTTAAATAAGTCAATAATAGTTTACGTTTGGTATAATTTGCGTTAAATTGTTCAGACTTTAAACACACACACAGACACACGTATACTTTATTCAAAATCTACTACACATTAAAATAAATTCTAAGATTAGGTTAGATGCCCTTTTCAGCTTATCACGTTGTTTGATACGCGCGTCTTAAGCTTGTACACCATGCAGGAGCGCTTATGTGTAAATGCTCACCAGCGTTTCATCTCCGTTTGCTGCAGACAAACCTTGAATCTAGAGTCGGTCATCATCCCAACTCCAAGCGCTCCCCGAAGTTTCCCTGCACAAGCCGGCTTTGCCTGAGAGACAGCGCGCGGTAACTCAGGAATATTGCCTATCGATTCCTGGTGTGCTTACCTTGCAAAGTCAGGAAGATGACATAAAGTCCTGCGGAATAAAGAGCGCTCTTAGACGCGGCCATCCTCACGTCTGATCCCGTCTGAAGAGCGAATGAAGGCACTGAGACGCGGACCCTAAGTAGATTCAGTGAAAGCAAGGAAGAGAGAATGGGCGGGGAATGAGCCTGTTAGTAAGAGGCGTTTGCAGGCTACTGTGCTATCTATTGACGGGCACGTAGGGAGAATTATTCCACAGCGCACATATTATTACATGGCATCTCTGCATTGGGAACGCCTGATTCAGCTAATAATTACAATAATAAGCCTTGTCAACCCACAGTAATATCCTGTTTTTATTAAGTACTTATCTACCAGTTTGCTTCCTGGAAGGGAAAAATTGTGACAGACCAGCCAGGAGCAAAGCAGGCGGCTCACTCTCAAGGATTCCATTTCAAGGGGTGAGTAGGTTTACTGAACAGACACTGGTAACGATTGGCTCTGAAAGCAACAACATAAATGGTCATTGTTATAATGTATCGTTATATGTGATACTGAAAATGCTATTGATTGTAATGCTAAGCAACTGGCTAGATTCATAATTTCTCTGTAATCAAGGCATCCTCAAAGGCAAATCATACCTCTGATTGGGGGCCATACAGAGGAACACTTTGTTATCCATCACCCTGCCGCATTCCATGTCTACATCAGATGAACATCCTCATTGTCATCACCAAAAGTTTCTTTTCAGGGTCTGGTTCCTTTACACTTTTTATTTGTGCCTTTCTGATATGGACATGAGAAAGCTCTCGAGAAGCAGGCTTTGGGACTCTACGACAGCGGAAGGCTATCAGGGGCTCACTTGCACATAGAGTCAGGGACTGTATAATGCACAACATTGTCCAAGACTCTGACATAGAAGAATATCAGGGATCCACTCACGCACAGTCAGGGACTGTATAATGCATAGCATTGTTAGGGACTGACACATAGACTCAGCATCTATACATGACAGATTTTTATGGACTGGATGTATTGTATCTTTAATCTTTTGCGCATTTTGAAGGAACTTCTTTATATGTTTCTGTCATCTGTGCCATTGCTCTAGCCCCCGTCGTCATGAAGTGCTTTCAGAGACTCGTCATGGCACTGGTCAAAAGCAACTTCCCCCACTCACCGGACCCACTACAAATCGCACATTGGCCTAATAGGTGGACTGAGGACACCATATCCACAGCCCTTCACCTCTCCCTATCTCACCTGGACAAGAGAGACACTTGTGTTAGAATGCTGTTCATGGACTTCAGCTCGGCATTCAACACCATCATCCCCCAAAGACTATGCATGAAACTGAGTGAGCTAGGACTGAACACCTCTATCTGCAACTGGATACTGGACTTTCTGTCAGACCAGAAAGGCCTCAGTCCGTCGGTATCGGCAACAACATTTCCAGCACCATCAGACTGAGCACAGGAGCTCCTCAGGGCTCTATTCTCTGTCCACTATTGTTCCCACTGCTGACCCACAACTGCACTTCCACACACAGCTCTAACCACATCATCAAGTTTGCAGACGACACGACTGTGGTGGGGCTCATCAGCCACAACGATGAGTCAGCATACAGAGATAAGGATCAGCAGCTGGATGTCTGGTGCAGTGAGAACAACCTGTCACTCAACGAGGACAAAACTAAAGATGATCGTCAGCTTCAGGAAATCCTGCTCCACCCACATTCACACCCACACACCACTCAGCATCAATGGCTCCACGGTGGAGGCTGTTAAGAACAACAAGTTTCTGGGAGTTCACATCTCAGATGGCCTCACCTGGACCACCAACACAACCTCCATTACCAAGAAGGCTCAGCAGCGTCTTCACTTCCTAAGGCGACTGAAGCAGGCCAGCCCCCCCCATCCTCACTATATTCTACAGGGGCACCACAGAGAGCGTCCTGACCAGCTGCATCTCCATCTGGTTCTGCAGTGCCAGCCTGCAGTGGATTGTAAATGCAGCTGGTAACATCATCATTCAAATTCAATTTCAATTCTGTTCCCCATTGTTTTTTTTCCAATCCCAACTCCAGTCCCATTTCCTGATTTGGACTGGAGTTGATGAACACATTCCGGAATGGCCTGAACCCTGCTGCTCACACTACTCCCATCTGGCAGATGCTATCATCAGGACCCGATCCACCAGACTGGACCACAGCTTATTGCCACACGCATCATCAGGGCCCGATCCACCAGACTGGACCACAGCTTATTGCCACACGCAGTATCAGGGCCCGATCCACCAGACTGGACCACAGCTTATTGCCACACGCAGCATCAGGGCCCGATCCACCAGACTGGACCACAGCTTATTGCCACATGCATCATCAGGGCCCGATCCACCAGACTGCATGACAGCTTTTTCCCACAAGCCATCAGACTCCTAAACATACTGCCTGCCCTACCTCTACCTCACACACACACTCAGACTGTGAACTGACTCTGATCTTTGCACCCCTGCACTTTACACATCACAGGTTTTGTGATGCAGGCGCTGCTACATGGACAATTATGTTTATTCCTGATAGATTGTTCATACAATATACTCACATCAAATGCTGAAGATCTTATCTTAAACACAAAGTACATTCCGTGATTGTGACTGCAGTTTTCTCTACTTCACTGATGCAATATTTGCACATTATTGTACATTGTTTGCATATATCTTTGTTGTTTTCTGTTACATAATTGCACATATTGAACTTACAATGAAATTGCACATACCCCCTGCCAATGGTGTGTGTGGTAGCAATTCTAGCTTACCTCAGAACTGGATATTTTCCACGTTTAAGGGAGAATTGCGTAAATATTTTATACTTATTTAAAATAAAACATTTTGAAGTCATTACAGTGAAAGTGTTTTTCTTCTTTGGTCTCCTTAAAAGTTATATGACTGTTTAGTAATTGCTACAAGAATAGTCATCAGCTATATTTTCTATTCTATATATTTTACAATGCACATTTATTTTTCAGATGAAAAGCCTGCCAGCCTCACTATGCTATTGGGTGTTATACTAGTGGGGGGGGGGCATTTGTGATTAGGCGACTCAAATTCATGACATTTGCTGATTATAAACGTCCCAAATGTTATCTTGAAAGAGCACCGTGGTGCTACTCAGTATGTACCCCTTTGCTATACCCCTTTGTAGCATCACAACTTTAGGTGCCTGTTAAGCTCCACCAATACTGCCTGGTATTCTCTGTCATAATAATAATAATAATAATTGATACTTTTATTGATCCCTGTGAGGAAATTGTCTTGTTACGCTTCCCTCAACTTGCTCTTTGTAGAGTAAGCTGTCTGTGAGGGGTAGCTGGGGGGTAGGGGCCTTGGTCAAGGACCCAGAGATGTGCTGAGGCTGGGTTTGAACCAATGAGGAGGAGAAAGAAAGATCTAAGGATGGGAATAGAGGTTACAGAGGCACACAAAGAGTTCATTGAAAGAACTGCAAAATGTTACTCAGAATGAGTTTGGAATGAGATCATATCCAATCCTTAATCCATTTTACTATTTACCTGCCACTGTCATGGTTGTTCCCCACAGCCCCTCCCACCTGTAGATTATCCTCATCAATAATCATCCACTTCTGCAATGTGTTTACCTCAGTCTGATTAATGCTCTCCTTGTTCAGTCTTGCTCTTTGCACGGGGCATGGGGACTTGAATATGATGCCTGTCCATCATAGGGCACGGGGTTGGGGTACTCCCTGAATTGGATGCCAGTCCGTCACAGGACACGGGGCTGGGGTACACCCTGAATGCGATGCCAGTCCGTCACAGGGCACGGAATTGGGGTACACCCTGAATGGGATGCCTGTCAGTCACAGGGCATGGGGTTGGGGTACACCCTGAATGCGATGCTAGTCTGTCACAGGGCACCAACAGACACACATATTGACGCACTCTCTGAACTCATAATGTTTCCAGAAGCTGCTGTTCACTGTAAGTGGTGCTACCTCCCCCACCAGCGGATGTGCGGCCCAGGCGGCCAACGCTTTGTGATTTCATCTTGCTTCAGCCTTGTTGCTGAACCATGACACACATATTTCAACATCTGAGAAATCAGAACCATACTTAGGCCCATTGGTTATGGGTCTCCTTTTTTCTCTGAAGAAATAAACTCCAAATAAAGGTATATTTTACACCCAGTGATGTCATGGTGAATAGTGGGTGGGGTTGGCATTCTCTTTCTAATGCTGAAGGGGCTCCAGCTTGAGGCTGTAGGAGGGGGAGGGGTGAAAGCGGGCATTCTTCTCTGCCTCAGCTCCAGAGGCCATTATTCTGCATGAGTGGGGGGGGGTAAATATGAGTATGGGGGGTGCAAGCTGTACGCTAGTGGCAATGTCTTTAGAATATGGTAGGAGAACTGGCACCATTTTAGGGGTCTAGGGATTAGGGGTGGTTGGACATTCACAAAGGCAAGGATTATGTCCACAGGGGCTCCACTGCAAGATCGGACATTTTGTGAATCATAACTGAGCTGTTAGTCGTCATGGACACAGAGCAAAAATGTATGGAGAAGACAAGCCCAGCCCACACCTAAAGTTGTGATGCTACAAAGGGGTATAGCTTAACAGGCGATAGAGGTGTGGAAAAAGTTCATAGTTCATATACCTCATAAAGTTTTCTTTAAAATCTTATGGTCCACACAAAACGAGTAGCACCACTGTGCTCTTTCAAGATAACATTTGGGACGTTATTTTTAAATTATTTTTTATTTTTGAAGGAGCTACTGGATATCCGAATTTCCCCTTTGGCAATAAATAAAGTATCTATCTATCTATCTATGGTGGGATGGGACAGCATCAGCCGAGACTCAGTGACAGAGTTATAAAGGCCTCCAGTTGGCTGAGCAGAACTCCAGCATCACCCAGAAACTGGAGAGGCATTTATCACCCATCAATCAGTAGCTAACAGGACAGTTTATGTTCTCCACATAGTTATATCACCAAATATCAATCCAATGACAGGGACACAGCCAGATGGAGCAGTTCTGCACAATTAAAGTGCCATCATGCACATTTGAGAATTAAATATTATTTGTCCGTGGACTTATCTGATACAGCACCAGTAAACAGACGTGAATCCTAAGTGAACATACACTCACCTAAAGGATTATTAGGAACACCTTACTAATACGGTGTTTGACCCCCTTTCGCCTTCAGAACTGCCTT
>JAODLC010000040.1:4306116-4323862 GCA_026781145.1 Hippopotamyrus pictus | reverse complement strand
AGAATAAATATATGTAAGAAATAAGAAATACAATATATACAATAAGAATGTTAGTTTACAATAATATACAATAGGATCCAGGAAGGTCACATGACCTGGCTCATGTGGTTACCAATGTGATGTAATTACCAGTGCCATGTGACTACTCCGGCCAGTCCCTTCAGATCCCCACATATATATATGTTTATATGCAAATATATTTGGTGTGTGTGTTGTGTATCTATGTGGTTGTATGGGGGTGTGCATATATTTGCATTTATAGGTGTATGTGTTTTATTTATTATTGCTGTATGTATATTACTGTGTATGTATATAGATATATAGAGTAAAACTGTATCATTTTTCTTTTGTTTCCTTTAATGTCTTGCTCCGGTGGGGGGGGGCGGGGGGTTTGGTTCTGGTGCTTTTTCTTTGTTTTGTATGTTGAACAGTTTTTGATGTGTCACTTTTGTATGCATTGCACTAAAAACCAATAAAAATTTGGTTACAAAAAAAAACAAAACATTATTGGCATGTTATTACGTTATTGGTACTTATTACATATTACAGGTTACAGGGCCCCCCACTATGGTTGGCACTTTCAATTTGGGATTCCTCCCAGTAGATTTAGCCAAATAGGGGCAGTTTAACGTTAAACGCAAATTTCACTAGTAAATTTCACTTACTAACTAAACTGCTAGAGGTAAGACCTGTGGTAGAAGCAATCCGTGAATAATTCTTAATATTTTAATGCACTTTGATGCACTTTTCAGCATTATTGACCCATTTTTAAGTTTAATTGACATGTTTTTTAATTCAAGTACTATTTCACCACACGATAGGTACAATACCCATATCAAATAAAAATACTTTTTGATGACATTTTGGTGGCTTATTTTGTATTGCTTTAAAGTGGTAAAACACATTGTATCTTTAATATGGCGATCATAAATACACATGATAAACTAACATGCAGAGCGGCTTATTCCACTCCCCCCGCTCTGTACTTGATGTGTATTTGTGAATAATGTATATTTGTTTGTTTGTTTTTACTTGTTTGTTCTGGGTCAGATGAGGGATCTGCATGATTGCTCCAAAGAAACTGAAAATGGAAGGGGGTGTTTGTATTGTTTTATTGTGTTGTTTTCTGTCTCTTCGGATAGAAACAATTAAAGTGATTTCACATTGCTTTTCAACCTGTTATTCTTTGTATAGCTAGCAGGCTACTGTGATATTTAAATGAAAATTCGAATTCGGTAATATGGAAAAGTTTGTATCTGGATCGGGATGATCTAACCCAATGTTGCTTTGAAAAACCGGCACAAAAGTAAAATGGATTACCCAGTCCTGCATAGCAAATTTCCAAATCAAGATCATTCTGATCCAGATTAAACCTTTTGAACGACCGGACCCCGATTATTACCACTGCCCCTCTGACCAAGAAAAACGGTTGGAAGATCGATGATTATTACAAAAATGGATATCTGTGCTTACTTGGTTGTGCCTAGTTTACAATCGATTGATAGGCGATCGACTGTGAGACCTTAGAGATTTACAAAATCCGACGGAAGTAATATGGCTTAATGGCGTGTTGAATTCACAGGTAAAAGTCTTTCATAAAGTTTTAACAAGCTCAAAAGACTACTACAAATTTTGCGTGTGCCTAACATGCGTTTAATGAAAAGTGATATTTGGTTTTTGTCATTTTGAGCTACTTTACTGCTTAGAATGGGTAAACACGGTGAAGAATGCGTTACATTTCAAACGTAAACATCCCCTCTGCCTGAGGAGCTGCTCCTTCGGCCGGATCCTCGGTTCGCCATTCGTCAGACTTATTGCTTTTTTTCCCCCTTGCGAAATATAACGTAACTGGTTGGGATTTCAATTTTGTTTTCATTTAGCGATCTGTCTTGGTAAGTTGGGTAACTTTTACTCAATAAGGTATAGTGGGGAAGGCTGTTGGCTTGCTAACCAGCGTTTTCTCGCATTGTGTGCTGGTCGTAAAAATGGCCGAGGGGAAAATGAAGTGATTTGAGCTCTTTGTGTGTTGTTTGCCAATGTAGATGGTGTGGGGCCGCTGCACGCGGGCCAGGACCGTCGTCATCCAGGGTACCGGCACACCCAGAGCAAGTCTGCGGGTGCACCGGCTACGAGATGGGCCTCTTATACTGCATCTTCTGCGCCATTGGAAAGAGTATAGACATTTTATGCTTCTTGCTGGATTTGAACTTCTGGACGGTCCACTCGGTCATTCGGCTGCTGGTGACTGTGCTGTCCTTCGTGAAGGACTTGCCAGCAGTGCTGAGAGGCGCACTGGCAGAGTGCTGGAGCACGGCCCTCCTGTGTGCTCTCAGCATGGTTGACGGGCTGTCGCAGGGCGTCAGGATGGCAGGACACTTTTTGGAGCACAGTGTGCTGCGGGTGAAAGAGCTGCTGCAGCGAGCTGCGCTCTCTGGCCACTCAGCGGTGCAGCAGGTTTGTGAGGCCTGTGGAGTTGTGCATAGTCTATTTCTCTATGTGCTCAACAGCGCCTCCACTGGGTTGACGTTAGGGGCACAGAGTGTCTGCTCTGCAGTTGTGGGCCTGTGGAATGTGGCAGGGGGGACCCTGCTTCGAGCCGTTGAACTGACCGTGACACTGCCAGCTGTGATTTGGAGCGGCCTCGCTGGGGCTGCTGCCCTGCTGTGGACACTCTGTTGCTTTGTTCTGGAGTTCCTGGGTTCACTGAGCCGTGTCTTCGTCAACGTCTTCCTGCTGGATCTCTGCGGCCTGGTGCTCGCTGTAATCGTGGTGGGTGCCGCGGTTCTCTACCTGAGCCCCAACCTCGCCCGCCGCATTCTGTGGGATGCTGGCGCCTCCCCCATCACGAGGCGCCTGCGAGGGGCGCTGCGGCGCTTGCGTTTGCTGGCGCTGGAGAGCACACAGGTGGTCATGGAGTTGCAGACGCGGCTTCGTGCAGCATGGGGTGGGAGCTATGTCCAGAGGAGGGGGGCGGGGAGCCTTGACGCTTCTCGCCATCAGGTGACAGCAAGTGATGGAACCCCGGGTGGCCAGGCGACACAGCGCAGCTCCACACTGGGCATGGCTGTCCCATGCTCCAGCATGGAGGGGCCCCTGCAAAGACTCTCAGAAGAGGACCCCCCTGCTGACAGCCTGCTGGGCCTCCTGAAGGAGCAGGAGGAGAGGAAGCGTTGCGTCATCTGCCAGGACAGTGCCAAGAGTGTGCTGCTCTTGCCTTGCCGTCACCTGTGTCTTTGCCGCGGCTGCACTCAGCTGCTACTGCGACTTCCTGTGCACCAGCACAACTGCCCCCTGTGTCGCCACATGATCCTGCAGACCATGGATGTCTATCTCTGAGGAGGGCGACTTCCACACGCAGACTCGGTCCTACAGCTGCTTTCTCTTCCAAGCCCTGTTGGCTTCCTCTTCCAGGAGCTCACTGGACATTCCGCTCCCCTCTTTTGTGGGTCCGTTTGTGCATGAGATGGATGCTGGTGTTCTGTGCAGTCAAGCAGTCCTGTAAGGTGAGATTGTCTGTCTTTTTTAAATACTCCCTTGCAAATTGCAATAAAAGCACTGCAAAAATTCCAACTGTTTTTGCATAAGACAGCAATGTCTCAAAATCGTTTGCAGTCTGTGATATACCACAGGAACAATAGGAATCGTTTATACATAGCTTGGAGTCTGGATCCCTTTTCAGTAGTAGTAGTAAGTAAAAAGTTTTTTTATATCAATGCGGATGTCTAAGAATTGTTTGATACTTTAAAATTGTCTTAATGTTTGTGATATTTGTTCAAAGCAGGTGCAATGCAGGTATTTTTATTAGATTAAATAAACAAATTTCTAATATTGTTGATGGAAGTACTTTATTCCCAAATCATTTTTCCATATCTCCTGGGAGCACCAGCTTTACATGGAATGAAAATGTCAAATTCACAAAGTATATGTATGTTGATCATTCATTCAATATTGACTGATTTATACGCTTTATCTTGGACCACTGTTATAATTTGTTTTATAATAAAGGGTTATATCCATCACGGTTGAATTTCCTGTTGTATCCTGTGCTTCTCCTGTTTCCTGCCAAGTCCAGCCTGGGACCAGATATTGACCTGTTGTCGGGATTGCTATTAGTCTGTCAGCAAACAGCATTCCGCACCTTTTATGTTTATGCTGAAATGGTATCGATTGGAGGACTCTGAAACCTAAAACCTACAGTTTTGCAGTAGAAAGCCTCCCTGATTTTGCAGGGGTAGTAATTGAATCAGAGGGCTGTTTTTTTTCTGTCCAAAGGCATCATCCAGTAGGGCTTTTCTGGTCTTTGGTGCTCCTGTTCTCGGAAACCGTCTGCAGCTCTGACACCCTGTATGCCTGGCACCGTCCTCAAAGCTGTTGGGGCTGGATAAGGTGCCATGTGATTCTCTTGATCTTACTTTTTCAGGAACTTTTAATATCATTTCCAGGATGTTCTCTTGTTTTGCAGTGTTTCTTTGAATTTTAGGCCAGTGCTCCAGTAATGCGATGACCATTAATTTGAGTTAAAGTTCCTGTTATGTAACTTCTTATAGCTTAAAATCTTTAAAAAAATAAATTGGTTTTATATGCAATAATATCTTGGTGCTCATTATTTGGACCTGTCAAAATTGACATTTTCATTTAGTATTGCTGGATGTGTAGCTTTTTATTAGATCTATCTCGGCTTTGATTCTTGTTACGAATCATAATTCTAGATGTGAAAGGGGTCCAGTGGAGTAGTTTTGGGAGTTATGAGTCAAATAAGAACAATAGAGTTTTCAATAGTTCAGTTTGAACTTTGGTGTGCAGGTCATATGATCAGGGCCAGCTGATGCAGTTTCACAATGTTGGTTAAAAGTCTAACTTTTCAAGTTCATAACACTTGGCTAGTGAGGTTAATTTGGTGTTACTATGTTTTTTTTTTAATCGTCTGGCCAGAATATTTTAATGCTTTGTATTTTTTGTGGAAAATATGGAAAACAAGATCTGCTAAAGGAGTGAAGGCAACAGGAATGATTGATGTAACACTAATCATTCTTTGCATTGGCACCCTGTTTGATCCTCTTGATTCCTGCAGGTTTCTCTCATGTTCAATGTTCCTACCTCAGGGTTTAATTCTGCTCACATTCAGTCTCAGAAGGAGCACCCCCCAAAGCTGCGCAGTCTTGTGCCATGTGAAAGTTAAAGCTACATAAGAGAAAATTACTCCACATGAACCCCTGCCCTGTATACACGTGACGCCCCGCCCTTGCCATGCACTCCTGAAGCATGTACGTGACGCCCCGCCCTTGCCATGCACTCCTGAAGCATGTACGTGACGCCCCGCCCTTGCCATGCACTCCTGAAGCATGTACGTGACGCCCCGCCCATTCCCCAGGCCGTGGGAATGACCCAGTACTCAGTGGGAGGGGGGGCTTATCTGAGCATGCTGTCAGGGGGTGTGAGAGGAAGCGTGGGAGCGCATGACAGACAGCTGGCCTCTCCTGGGGCTGCGGGTGGAATTTGCCGGAGCTCTGCGCATTTCACTGTCACTCTCCGTTCCCAAACCCCATGCTAAAAATATCGCAGCCACCAAGTGTTAAAGGTGAATGCCTGTAAATTATTTTGTGTTTGATCACTAAAAGTTTCCTGTCCTTTACTAAATATGAACTCTGTGGGACTGGAAATAAAGAAATCCATATAGAATAAATACAAGACTCACATTGAAAGTGAGACGATGCCTTACAGCTCACAGCGTGTGTGACGGTATTACTGGAGGGGTGAGATGCATGTAACGTCCTAGTGCCTTCCAAAATGACCTTGATGTAGTCGTAAAGGTGTCTCCCAATTAACGACACTTCAAGCCCTTTATAGTCTTTACTAATTAAAGAATTGTTGGAAAGTATATCATATACGGTAGGCCTGTGGTGTTAGTCAGTCCTGAGCCATACTGTTACTTGCACTCCGGACGTTAGCTGCCAATGCTGTCTGTGTAGGGCTGCTCCGTGGTGACCTGTCACATTGCTGGCTCCCAACTTCCCCTAGTGCTTCAGACCATTCAGACTAATGGGACCATACTCACCATTCTTGAATGAATCTGGTGGACTCCTTTTTAACTTTATTACTGAAATCATATACATTGATATGGAGACTGACATTTCGTAAAAGGTTTCTGTACGCCTTTGACTCTGTTGGTTTCCACCATAGTATAACTGAGCCAGAACACTTGCATATACAGAATAGATTATTGATATATATATATATACTATATAATGGATAATTGATAATCCTGTACTCTGTGGTAATGGCACAGTTGCTCATGCATTGTCAGCACTTAACTCGGGGGTTGTTTTGTGTTTCCCAATATCAGTCCATAAACATGGTATAATTTTACATGCAAACCAATTGTTTGATTCCCATCAACTCCCAGACAGAGGTGATGCTCTGCTTCTAGGTTGTATGTATTGTGTGCCATCTTCTTTACAGTGCATTCTAAAATCAGCAGCAAGAGTTATAAGTAGAAAATGTAAATATCACCATATTACAGCTATTCTGTTGTCTCTGGCTTTTGGTTACTGAACCGTGAGGCCCCGGTTTGGCTAAATTAGCTGATCAAAGTCTACAGTCCGGAGTGTGCAGAGATCACAACACACTTACATAAAGAATCCTGTTGGCGTTCAGGCTCTGGGCTTTTTATCTGTGGGACATTCTGCGCTCCTGGTCAGCAAAGGACTGAAGAGGGAGCTGCACTATGGGTGCCGTGACAGTCGATAGTACTATGGCATGACACCTGCTACTTTCTGGCCTGCTTGTCAGCTTGCCCTGGGACCTGGGCTGCTGGCTGGCCTTGGGCTTCCAGAGCTTTTATTTCTTCAGTCAAACTCTGGGCTTCCAGTTCTTATTCACTTCCCATTTAGACTATTGTTGTCATAACCTGTGGTTGGTTTATGTCTCTGGGGCCTATACTGGAAAAAAATAGTAGTAAATTAGCAGGATTTTGCAAAGCTGGAAATAACCAGTGTACACCTTGAGTCTTGCTACTGTAAGAAGTAGCCATACTACTTCAGCCATCATCAGAGGAGAATCTGCAGATGAGATCTTGGGTTGTCTTCCCCAAACTTTTTTTTGTAGTCATTGCTTTGCCCTCATGGGGGTTAATCCTTCTTCTGAAGTTAATCTGTTTTTTCCTGTTTGCAAATAAGAAACTAAGCAATGTCATCTGGGTACAAAGATGGACGTTTTCAGTTATTTCTCATATCTTGTGAGCAGAAAGAGACCAAGTCTTAGGGACAGCATCTCCTTTCGCTCTTCTGAAGTGTCCCCGTTTCAGATAATTTCTCCAGGCCAATATGTAGTACCTGTCCTTCAGAGTAGTACCAGTGTAACCCAGCCTTGGTTTTATGTCATGTTTCCCATTTTCACCCCCTCTAGAGTGGCCAGACATTTCCATCATAGCTCTGTCCCCCATCCGGGAGGAGTGAAGGCCAGCCAGGGGAGAACACCCCCCTTGGAACCCGGCAGTGTAACGCAGCTCAAACCCCAATCAGGGAGGTTCTCCTTTGGTCGGCTACATGGTTGTCCTGGGTCCCAGGCTGCTTCTGTGCCCGGCAGAACCTGGCAGTGTAACTCAGCTCAAACCCAAGATGACCCACCTCTCTACACAAAGAAGCCTTGTCTCTTGGAGTGCTGTTACAGATTTTGGGCCCCATGAAAGTATGTGAAATTGGGCACCCAACCCAGACCAATCCAATTATGTTCAAAATTTTTTTGGCCCAGTAAATTGTCCTAACGCCCCCCCGATGGTGCCCATGCTCATCTCTCTTACTAATTCTAATGCCATAACCGTTTCCCCTAGGGCTGCACAGTTTGTGGATACACTGGCCATGTATTTTTCATGGCTTATGGTTTTTGCAGGTTCCTTCGTCTTATTGGTGTGCATCTGCAGCAGGTAAGTGCCCTTATCTTTCCCAGAGGGCCAGTCACAGTGTGTGGAAACCTTTTGAATGGTTTAATCAATAATTAATGTAAAATACATGTTTATGAATATTTATTCCTAAAAAATACCATTATGAAAGCATTTTTAAGCCAAATTTTTATTTTCCCTGTTGTAGAGAGATGAATTTTTGCAGTCTGCTTAAAGCTTCTCCACCTACTCATACTGCTGCAGTTTCATTTTTAATGGATCATATCAGAGGAAGTTCTGTAGTTACTTAGGTTAAAGTGGTTTGCTGTGCTGTGTGAAGATAGCAATATCGCTAAGTGCCCTTTCCAAAACACAAAGTCGGGTTAATCCTGGTCACAGTGTGCTTCACCCGTGGGAGACTTGCAGATGTGCAGGGGGGTGGGCTCTTTTCTTGATTGACAGTGATGTAGAAAGAGAATTATTTCCCATTAAGGAAGTTTTCAGGGTTGTCAAAGCCATGCTGCACTCTGGGAGTCGTCCCAGAGCCAGTCCAGCCCTGGATGAGCCACAGGAAAAGCTTGGAGGGGTCTGTTCTCAACTCCCTGCTGAGGCAAGCTGCCCTCGCCCCTCAAATCACGGGGGAGCCCCAAGAGCTACAGCACAGGATGGGAGCATAAGCACATCCGTCGCATTTCCCATACAATCTGCTGGTCCTGTTACCATGAGAATGAGTACGGCTTGGGAACAAGTTCAAAAATGCAAGCTATATGCTCATCCTACAGGGTGACGAAGCAAGATCAATTCAGACATCTCTTAGACTGGCAAATATTTTCCAAAAATAAGTATTTTTGGAAGAAACCCAAGAAGTATTTGCCTCATTTGTAATTAACTGTTGCATGACATTGTAATTGTTCACATAAGGTGCTGGAGGAGGGTGCTATTGAAGCATGGACGCCCCCTTGTGGAAAGATGATGAGACTGCTTTCCTACGGAAAGTATTTCGTTACTCCTAGATTCTTGCAGCCAGTTAAGTTCCAAAAAGCCTTGGATGTTTGATCTGGGGGGTATTCCAGAAAGCAGGTTATGTGACATACCTGGGTAAGTTTAAGGGCAAGTTAGTGGATAACCTCAACTTTCGGTTCCAGAAACGGAGGTAACTTTCTGGGTATGTACGTAACCATAGCAGCTTACTCTCTGAAGATAACCTGCTACCGAGCAGCTTATGTTCCAGGGTCAGTTTGTTACAGAAGGTTACTGAGCATAGCGTGCGCTTTTGATGACGATCCTGTGGACGTGGAGGCACAAATTATACAAGGTTTTTTTCGCCGGGAGAGAGTTATAAGACCGCGTATTGATGTCTTTTCATATCCTAATGATTATTTGAATTAAAGAGCGTTATCGATTTTCCAAAGAATCGTTAATTTACTTAACACATTTCTTGAAACCGCATATTGCAAATGTCACAAACCACGGGTCTCCGCTTAGAACAGAAAACATTCTGTGCATAGCATTTCGGTTTTTTGCGTCAGGGCATTTTTTGCAGAATGTGGGCGATGCAGAGCATGTGGGAAAGGCAACTGTGTGTAGAGCCGTTCGCACAGTATGTCTGGTACTTAAATGCTTCTTACACACGTTTGCACACGTTTACAGTTCCCTGTATCTATGACGCATATTTAATATGTAGTCGACTATATCTATACATGTATTCATCCTACACACACACACACACACACACACACACACACACACACACACACACACACACACACACACACACACACGATACTTCCTTATATGACTTTCTAGTTCAGGGTTTCCAAATGTAATTGGGTGCATTGATGGCACGCACATTCCTATTAAAGCTCCTTCAATAAATGAGGGAGACTATGTTAATAGGAAATCTATTCATAATATCAATGTGCAGGTAACAACTTGATTTTGTGTCCTTAATTTTTTGCCTTGTTAAAATCATAAAAAATAAAAAGTCATTACTTTTTTCTACTAACTATAGGAAATATGTGAGGCAACCCACATCATTACTAATGTTGAGGCAAAATGGCCAGGATCTATGCATGATGCCAGAATTTTCTGCGAGTCATCATTATGCCAGACATTTTAGCAGGGTATGTTTTGCTTTATACAATGTTTTTTTTTCTTTTTACTATATTTGTGTTGTACACTTGAATCATTACAGGACAGTACAATGGTTACTTGCTGGGGGACAGAGATAGCCTTGTCTGCCCTACTTAATGACACCCTACCCTGAACCTGATCCTGGACCACAGACACGCTTTAACCTGGCTCACAGTCGAACACGGGCCAAGGTGGAGATGACCATAGGGATCCTCAAGTCTAGGTTTCAGTGTCTGCGTGGGCTCCGGGTCAGTCCAGAGAGGGCATGCGACATCATAGTGGCTTGTGTTGTGCTTCACAACATTGCCACCATAAGAGGTGAGAGCCACCCTCCTTGCATTGAAGAAGATGGCCCAGAGGAAACCCTACAGATTTTTGCACACAACAGAGATGGAAGACTTTTGAGAGACAGGATTTGTCAAAATTACTTTTATTAAATTGTTTGCACTGGTCTGCTGTGCAGTTCATTTCTTTATTTCCTGAAAAACAATAAAAGTAAAATTAAATAAAATGTGTTTTTTTTATTACATTGCTTTATATACACAACACTTTTAACATGCAAAAGATTAATATTCATACAAGTTCTCTCCTTAAGGCGATGCTCCAGTAATTCAATTTCTAGTGCTGCTTTTTTAATGGATAGCCTTTTCTCTTCCATTTGAAGCTGTATAATGTCCATCTCCATGTTACTTTTTCTTATTTGTTTTTAAAGATGGACCTTATACAGCTCCTTTGCTGGCAACTAGGAAGGCAAAAATAATTAAATAAATGAGATTCTGTCAGACAATAAAATTAAAATATGGACACAAATTCTGCACACAAATTCTTACACTGCTTAGATCATGCATTGAGGTTGAAGGACCTTCATCTGTGGGCAAATCCCCAGGTATGTACTGTGAAAGGACAATGACAGTTTGTTACTGTCATTACTGTCATTACTGTTTGTTACTTTTTACTAATGTAAAAAGGGGGCATGCATTATAATGGTATGCATCATACCTCAGTGGATCTACCAGCATTGTCCACTTCTGTCACAGCAGATGTGGTCTCTTCATCGTCATCCTTCAGTGGAAATATGCAAGTATACATTATCTGGCAAAAAGAAAAAAAACAAAATATCTAAAAGCAACTAAAGGTACCTGACAACAAAACTTACAACTGTGGCAGACTGTGTTCTTTCTGTAGGGTCCAATAATACATATCCCTCTATCAGTATCTATAAGAAAATACAATCCATAAAATTCTCAGTATTATCTAAGAAAAACCAATAATGCAGGAAAAAACATGTCAAAGTAATACAACTAAGATCACAGTAGCCTATACATCATATACAGTTAAAGTAAGCCTGCATAAAAACGTTAAGCATGTTCAAAAAGCCTTTAAGTGACAGAGATAGTAATTTATTAAGTCATATAATGAAAACGAATCATAGCAGTAAACTTACATTTCACCATGTTACTTGTGGTGCATGGTGTGTGTGATGAAGTGCCCCCTGGAATGCCAGCAACCACTGGTCACCCTTTATTAAGGGACAGAACCAGCTCCCCAGATGGGGTGAGAGGAGCCTCTTTCTATTAGCTAAATGACAGAAAGAATATACTAAATCGTGTTTAATAAATAGTTCAGTGATCATGTAATCAAATATTACCTTTTTGCAGAATGTTTTTGTGTTTCATTTTGACTTGGCTCAAAGTTCTTCTGCTGCTACCAGTGGGGGGTAGTAACAATCAAGTTTAGGGTGACCAGATAATCCATGTCAGGGAGGACACTACTTTCAAATTAAAAGGCTCCTGTGATCGCCTAAGGAGTTCAGCTCTTCTTGTGCTTTGCCTGGTATGTTTCCTTGACTGAAAGACTCATCCAGCTGTTTCACATTAGCATTAATGATACATTCATGATTATAGGAGACTGACCAATCAGCACACAGCAAGAACTCAGTGCTCAAGTGAAATCCAGGTCCATTTAATTGAAATAGTAATTTACAATTCCTGTCCTAGCTCAAAGTGTCCTACCTGACATGGATTATTTAAATCTGTTGTACCTTAAATTCGACAAGTTACCCCGATAAGCCAGCAACCCCGATTCGTAGTACAGACCACAGGTATGTAATGTCAGCCTGGTTAGAAAGCATCATATAATCGTTTTATTTAATTTATCAATGTTAGCATATATAAGCTATAGAGGCTAAAAAATGTATGTTTCTGAAATTTGTTCTGCTGGATACAGAGTAGTTATACAGAAACCAGGCGACCACAATAGTTTGTCAGTGTATGTTCAGATTTAATCCATTAATGACCATGAATCGAACTTTAATTATGTTAACTTTAGCAAATGGAACTGAATGTGTGATAATGAGTATATTTTAGTGGCTTAATGCCCTGTAGCCTCATATGATATTTTTTCTGTCAACAGAGGCTTCACCCCAACAAAATTAAGACATTTACAGAATTAATACACTCCAACAGAAGATGAAAGTCCTCTTCTTCTATTGAACCATCTATGAAGAATGCAAAACTCACAGATTCCCTCACTGGCTCTCGGCGGGTGACACAGGCAACTTTTGACAAGCTTGTGCTAACGTTTGTATGTGAGGCCAACCAACCATTTTCTGTTGTTGAGACAATGTCCTTCAAGACGATGATAGGAACCTTGCAAACTCAGTGAACAGTAATGAGAAGGGAAACATTATGCTCCAAAATAAAGGAAGCTGAAAAGAACACGAAGAGCATAATCATCAAAGAACTGAGCACTGTGAACTATGTTGCTACCACAACAGACTGCTGGTCTGCCAGACAACATAGCTACTTAGGAGTCACCTGTCACTGGAGGGATGACACCTCTCTAGAGAGGCATTTTGCTGCATTGGCTTGTAGACCTCTTAAAAACTCGCACACATTTGATGTCCTTTGGCAGCATTAGAGGAGATACATTCTGAGTTTCACATCAGGGAAAAAGTGACCAGGATGACAACAGACAGTGGTTCAAACTTCTTGAAAGCATTTCGATTATATCGAGGAGAAAGAGGAAGAAGCCACCGATGAACAGGAGAATGGAGACTCCTCCCTTGATGATGCAACAGAAGAGAGTGAGTTTGAGGTGGAGTATCAAGAAGTGTCTGCTGTTTTGAATGACAACACAGGCCTTAAGTCCCAACTTCCAAGGCACCAAAAGTGTGCGCGTCATCTACTCAATCTTATTTCAACAGTTGATGTCACTGCCGCAGAAGCTGCCAATGAAACATACAGTACAGGAGGCTGTCTTGGTCAGCTTTTGCAAAATGTCATGCTCTATGGAATAAAACCAGCAGGTCAACCATGGCTTATGAAACAGTGGAACGTGAATGCAAGCTGCAGTTTCTCCAACTCAATCAGACTCGTCGGAGCTCCCTGTTCCTTGCTGGGGAAAGGATTGTGCACATTCAGAAAGAGCAAGAAAACAATTTGCAATGTTTGTACAACACTAAAGATAAAGATGTAAGTTGACAGAACTTATATTGATTTTTAACATTAGGCTGGTATGGCATGTTTGGTGTCAAACTGATGGAAAATCACAACTGGTTCCAAATCTGGTCAGTGGTTACCATGAAAGTGTATGGATCAAAAGTTGCACCAGCTTAATGAAAATCATCAGTAAAGGGGAATCAGTCTGGTCATAAATCCCAAAAGGATTGCCACAGACACCCCTCCGAAAGCCCGCCAGATGGATGGTCAGCCATTGGCTCAGGTGTTGAATTCCTGGTCATCCCTATTTAGGAACTTTAGACCTGGCATAAAACCTGGCACCTCAGAACAAAGCCAGGAGAGGGCAGAAAAAACATCAGCCCAAACAGAGGCGGAGATCATCAGCCTTGGAGGAGAGAAGCCCACAAGAAGCCCCCCTGAAGCCTGCTGGTGAAGGCCTGCTACCCAACAGAGAACTGCAACCAAGACAAAACCTTTCACCTTAAAACTTCACAAGGAGAGAGAATCCAAAGGGCTCCACTCCAACAACCACTCCAAACGCCACGCCTTCCTGAGTGCCTGTCAGCTCATGGGGCAATGAGGGAGGGGGTGTGACACATGGGGATCAGACAAGCGGGGCATGACAGAACCCCCCCTTCCCCAAAGGCGAGCACTCAGGGTTTTCCTTAGGGGAGCAAGAAGACGAGACCAAGGACATGATGAAACCTGGGAAAACAAAAGCAAAACTCATCAAACGCCCCATGGGGAACATGGACACCCAGAACTGGTACAAGGAGGATTCAAACAATAAGCGACAAACCATGGGGAACGCAGACAAACACACAGACACCAAAGATGGAAACACAGGACAGGGGAACACTAAAGGGGACAACGAAGGGACCACAGCAGGGGGATACCCACAGGAGGCACATAGGAACCAGAAGGGAACAAAGGCACAGAGGAAACACAGGGGGCACAGAGGGATCAACAGGGAACAAAGACATAGAGGGACAGGAAAGAAACACAAGGTGCACAAAGAACCAGAAGGTACTAAAGGATGAGGGGGATGACAGTGAAGCAGGACGGAGAGTGAGCACAGGGGGCCAGGAACCCAAGGTCAGGGGGAACCGGGGAGCTGGAGGGACCCTCAGCGGGTGTGAAGTGGAGGCCGCAGGAGCAACAGGCGACCGCAAGGCCGGAGCAGGAGGGACACTTGGCGACCGCATGGCAGAAGCCAGAGGGGACACCAAAGGGGGCAAGGACACCCTAGAACTGAACAGGGACAGAGTGACAAGACCTGGGGAACAAGAGCCGGACAAGACAAGACAAGACCACAACTCAATATAGCACACCGAGATTAGGACAGGGCACTGCACCGGACACCATAGGAGACACAAGACTCAGGTACATAGGACACAGGGCAGCCATGTGGAGGGACACCAGGGCTAGGGAGAGACAATACGAAGGGGAACAATGAACTGGGGAGCAGACAAGGCAGCCTAAGGCTCCTGGGCAGGAGGTGAGGCTGGGGAGGACGAAGGGACCAAAACGGGGACAGTATGGGAGGAATAAGGGGCGGAAATGGACCAGGGGAGATCAGCGGCTGGGCAGGATGCTGGGGCAGAAAGGGGAACACAGGACCAGTGATGATTGGGCTAGGGGGTCAAGGGGCAGCCAGTGAGATGTTAGGTGGCCTAAAAGGGGTTCCGGGACTGGTGCAGGGAAGTGCCGTCAGGACGGCAGGGTCAGGCGAGGGTGCTTAGGCAACACGGAAGGGAGACATCGCTGGTGCTGTGAGGTCACGGTTGGAGACCCTGGGAGTACCTGTAGGGGGAGAAAGAGGACAGGGACAGACATGGGGACCAGAAGAGCCTGAGTGACGGCCTCGGAGGTGGCCCCGTCTCCCTCTACGGGAGATTGAGGGAAGGCAGTCCCCCCTCTTGGATCTCTGAGGGGCAGGGAGGCCCCTTCTGGATGGGGACCCAGTGGCACCTGGGGCTGGGTCAGGAACCAGGGTCAAATTAAGGGGATCCCCCCTGAGGTCAACAGGGGGGGTCATCCCCCGAGTACCCCTCTGGGCTGGAGATGGAGCTGGAGGCCTCGGGAGGGCCGGAGCTGGAGCTGGAACTGGGGCCCACAGGAGACCGTGGGCGAACACACTGCAGCAGGAGCCGGTGAGGCAGGGGTCGCAGGCAGAACTGGAGCCTTTGGGAACCTGAAATATAGGGCGTTAGCAGGGGACCAGAGACTTCACTCAGGCTGGCTGAACTAGGCAGGCATGCTTCAGGAGGCGAGCCGCATTCAGGCCCCAGGGGCTGCAGGCTGAACCAGGAAGGCATTTTGAGGGGGAGAGGGATCTTCCACTCCTCAGGGCTAAAGTGGGCCACCTCGGGGCGCGGGTCTGGGCTGGGCGTGGCAACGGCAGCCCCTGGGCTGGGCTTCAGTCTCCGCCTCCTGCGGTGGGAGCTTACAGAGGGCTGTGGAGGGCTACCGGGCAGAGATTAGTGGGTTCAGGTGACAGGCAGAGTGCAGTGGATACCTTAGGGGGCTTGGCGCTGATCAGCGGTTCCAGGGATCGGGCAGCCGAGGGACCACCTACATCACCAGCAGCCGGGGCGATTTGAGGCACTACGGCCGCTGAAAGTGGAGGGAGCACCTCGAGCTCCTTCTCCATGTCAAGGAGGTAGCCCTCCACCAGCACAAGATCTTCCACCTCTGCTCCCTGAGCCAGCTCTCGCAGGAAGTCCTCCAGCTGCTCGAGGGCCTCCTCCAGCATCGGTCTGCTCCTGTCTCTCGCTCTTTGGAGCAGGTTCTGGCACCTGCCCCAAGAGCCCACCAGGCTGGCTCAGGGGATTACCCAGGGAGGGAATGCACCAGCAGGGCCTTCTCGCTGCCCCAGGGGGCCCTGGGAGGTGTCCCCTCACTCCCCTTAGGTGTGCCCTGAGTGCCCGCCTTTGGGGGGGGGATGGGTTCTGTCATGCCCCGCTCATCTGATCCCCGTGTGCCACGCCCCCCTCCCTCACAGACCCGTGTGGAAACACCTTTATCACTCTTGTTCCCATGTCCTGATTGTGCTTGTATTTCATCTGTAATTATGACAATAAGTTAATAATGAGACATTGGAAATGTAACACTACATTCAAGTGTTAAGTAGAATAACTACTTACGCATTTAATTTGTCAGCCACTTTTTGCCAGCCATCTTTTCTGGTTTGGGTCGCTTTTGATGTGTTTCCTTTAGTACATATTAAATCTTTGAATTCATTATACCCCTTTAATAAAAGGTCCTGCTTGGATTGCGTGAAAAAAATGCTCTGTTTTTTGCCATTTTGTGGAAGCCAATGAGAAACTTGCCAATCAGATTTTCTAGACTCGATATATATGGGCTTTTCAAGTAGCGCGGGCATGAGCGCGCAGTCATCTCGGATGAATGGATCCAGCTAGACTAATCTACTCCTCAGGTGCGTTTGAAAAACCGACTTAACAGTATAAGTTTCACTGCCATTAACTAATCCGAGATGAGGCTTCTGATCGTGGACGATTTAAGCGACGTACGGAAAATACCCCCCAAAACATAAGATAACTCTCATCCATTGGCATCACTAGTCACTAAATCTGACCACGAGGTCTTTGAACAAGTTTTTATTAACATATTTTGTTATAACAAACACAAAACAAATCACAAACAACAAATAAATCAAAAACAGCAGCGACCCCATCTCCCACCCTTCTCAGCCCACCCCAGGCAGCCCTGGAATCCCCACACCCCAGACCAGCTCCCCCAAAGACGTCACATAAGCAGACATCCATAAAATATGAGTTACATCCAGAGAGAGAGAGATAACTAAGGCCAGTCCCTTGATTTATGTAACAGATAAAGACTTGACAGCAGCAGATTCATCCCAAAACTATATAGCTGAAGTCTACTATATACTGTGGACATCCTGAAAATACCGTAACCGTGTTGTCAGAGAAAGGATCTATGATGTAATCCATCTATGAACAATCAGTTTTTAGCTGCTGTCAAGCCCAACAGCAACAGACGACACTGTGCTCTACTGACCAACAGGCCTATGGAACGAGGCTGGAGATCAGAGGAATTTCAAGTGAACATGAGAAGAGCCTTCAAACAGGCTGTGCTTCTACATACTGAAGGCTTTTTAACCCAGCCCTGCCCTCAGTAATGAGGTTTGGGCTACTGGTAGGGGTGTTCGGTTCCGTTTTTTTTGGAGTCGACTCCGACTCCCGACTCCTAATTTTGGAGTCGGTGGAATCGACTCCTCGACTCCATTTACTTT
>JAODLC010000040.1:4293446-4306016 GCA_026781145.1 Hippopotamyrus pictus | reverse complement strand
GGGTGGGGGGGGGGGGGGGGGGGGGGGGGTCTGAGGAGCAGTGTCAGGGTGGCAATGATATATCAAAATAATGTTAGAAAGTAAGACAAGCACAAGTGTTCTCATTGGCTACTGTGCATCCTTTACCAGAACAATGGAGGGGTAGGATTTAGCCACAGGTAAGTAAGATGTCAGCCTTAATCAGAGCAGAATCTGCAGATGAGACCCTGCAGTGTCTTAGTTACTAAAGTATCCAGGCAATTCATTGGTGTATAGAAAGGAACAAGCCAAACTGCAAAATGGACAGAGATCTGCAGACTACATTTAGCATAGTATTATCTACACAGTACTCTAAGCTCAACAGAGATACGGCAGGCTACTACCTTAGCAAAGATCAGACAAATAGTTTGACTCACCAGGTGAGTATTGACAGAAAACAGCAAAACCACCTTTGTAGACTGGGGCCTAAAAATTGAGGTAAAGGCAGAGTAAACCAACTAATTATAGTGTTCATCCCCGATCCCTGAAGCATCAAGGATTCCAGTAAAGGTTAAAACTGGCACCATGACCTGCAGTATTTGTGTTCAACAAGACAGCAGGGAGCTGAACAACAGTTTTTATTAACATACAAAATCAAGACAAACCTCACGGAAATCAAAAAGCTCCAGAATCCCAAAATCTAGTGTGACCTACTGCAACTGCTATTGTCCAGTGCTTTATCAGTCACCTGATTTTCAAAACAGTCACAGATATAATCAAATCAGTCAAAAAGATTTTCCTGAATCATTATGCTCTGGGTTTGGACATGTCTAGATGGTGTTCAGTACGGGTCTGGATCAGGTTCTGGTTGGACTGGAAGACAACAGGAAATAGATATGACCTAAGCAGAATCATGCTGAACAGGCCTGTTCACCATCTGTATGTCCTTTCCATTGTTCTTGTGGCCAACAAGGAGAGTAGCAACACTGAATTGCCCTTGAACTTTAAGGACACAAAAGTAACAAGGTCCTGAGAAGCCTTGCTCTGAAGACTTTAATCCAAGAGTAGTAAAACTGATCCATCACACCAATGAGCATTTGAATGTCATAGAACAGAAATATATCACGCAAAATTGTTCCACAGCTCTATCCCCTATACTGCTTTAAAAGAAAATAAAAAAACAACCTTGTGGAGCAGAGCTATAAAAAACGTGTCATATTAATCATTCAAAATAAAAAGGCAAAACATATTACAGCTATTCCTGTGACATTCAGGTTCAATTGACTAGGAAAAAAGTGTCTCCCTAAATGCATTCAAGTTAAAACAAAGAACCATTGTGAGAGCACAGACAGCCTGAAGCACAAAGTAACAAAATAAACTCCTCAATTAAATAATCAAAAAATTACCCAAAACTCAGTTTTACTAAAAATTCAAATCCAGCCAAATCTATTTAGTCAGCTGTATCAGTATTTTATGAACAACTTATCTTGATTTTTTTGCTCAATCTTAGGATAAAACATATCTACCGATACTTGGACCTTGACTGCCTTAACGCCACACCACCTAATTAATATCTTTATTACTGAGGCTACTGTGTGTAAACAGTTTGGGAGGGGTGTAGCTCAGTGGGTCAGTTCCTGAGATCAGAAAATTGCCAGTTCAAATCCCGTGCATGGCATAGTAGCTGTCTCTCTGTTGGGCACTTGAGCTGGGCCCTAAGCTCCCCCCAAGGGGATGAATGGCTGACTCCATCAGAAAGGTAAGACATGCATACCTGTTCTCACATGTGCAAATAAAGCTCAATTTCAATAGCAGGTTCCTTTTTATCAGAAAAAAACATCAAGAAGGCACATAAATGTCAGTGATGGCAAGTCCACGGGCAGCTGGCTGCTTCATCCTAGGGGCCGTCTGCACAGATGTGCGGTTAGGGTGAGAATATCTTCTGTGCAGATGTGGGGTTAGGCTGAGAATATCATCTGCACAAATGTGGGGAGCTTCTGAAGCACAAGCAGGACAGTCGTGACAGGCAGGATGCCAATCATCCGCACCCAAAAGGCATGGGCTGAGAATATCATCTGCCGGCATCTTTCCCGCTTGAGGAATGATGTCACGTCAAAGGGCAGCACTTGTTCATCATTTAACTTGTATATTTTTTTTTATAATTGTTAATTGTTATATTACGGTTTAATAAGGGCTGGTTTATACTTCATGTTTGCAACATGTGCGCTCACTTGTGCTGCTTCTATGTAAGTAGTGTTGCTGCTCGTACTTGTACAGTTAACTTTAATTCTCCAGATTGACATAATGTCCACCAGGGGGCAGTGCAAGAAATTATTATTGTTAATTCTGCAATACTGCTGCAGGATTCTCTATATTGTACCCTCTCTGCTACATCATATTGCTACTCTGCTCTGCCACATATCACTTTACTACCTCATGTTGAATGTTGTATTATATGCTGTTAGATATATGTTGTTAGATATCTCATAGTACTTAGTATTTTGTGTCATATAATATTTTGTGTGATTTTTTGCGATAAATATTGCAATATTCATAGACTAAAAAGGAGTACAGAATACGTTTCTCACAAACCTGCCTATGTGTGGCTTAAACAGCAAAGATGGTTATGATTGGCTCCAAGAGCAGCGGTAAACAAGCTGTTTTTTTAAAAAAACATGTACTGGATAATCTCGAAAAGGAACAATCATTGAAATTGGAAAGCTTGATAAGTTTTGTTTCCTTTGACAGAGTACAAATGTTTTAGCATAACTTAAGACCCCTCCTGCACTTGGTGAATTTCATCGCCAACATTTCTAAATACCAGAATTGTATTGAAAAATAATGTTATGAAATTGCCTTACATTGGAGTACAATGTCCATATAGCATGAAAGTATGCAAAAGGCTGATTTCAATTCAGATGACTATTGCAGCCCTTGTCTTGTGAGAATTGCCAGTACGTAACATGCAACATTGATATTAATATCATACATTGCCAAGTCCTACTTCATTTCATGTATTGTAAAGTTGCACTGAACTATTACTTGCTTGTAGTCTGTGGGAAAGGCATTCAAGTAAGAATTTCATTGTATGTTGTACATATGACACTGCTTTCTTAGCTCAGATTGAATAAGGAAACAGACGAAACTTTAACTGCCATTAAAATTTTGAAAAAGCTGTACACTGAGACACACAATAGTGTTCAGAATATTTTTTCTTGCCTCTGAAAGTATTCTGTTTTGAATATCTTCCAGCCACTTATTCTTAAAAAATACATAAATCAGATGCTACTTTAATACTGTAAACTAAACTAACTGTACCATACATATAGGCCTGTAACAGAAGTTGACCATACTGCCCAAGACTTTAATTGGTACTGCATGTTACGTACATGTAGCTGCACAAATGACACAAGAATGGCCGCAAGAAACGTGTGGCAGCCACAGTGCACAAGCGTATGTGTTGCACATGTTGAGTATAAACCGGCCCTTTATACCAAACTAGGCTGTGTTCTTACAATCACTCCCCTGTGCGCCTAAGAGGAACCAGGCCTCTGAGTTTGTCTTTTTTCTTTTGCTGTTTCCCTTTAGGGGGTACTGTCATCCAAAGTGCGCAGGCACTCCCTCACTTCCTTTTCCACACGACGGAAGTGGTACTTCTTCAGGAAGCTGCGCTGCTGGCGCTGGCTGGACTCCAGGTCCCTGAGAAAGTCCAGAAGCTGCTCACGAACACGACCGCGGTCCCAGGATGTGGCGTTCTGGCGGATGATGCTGAGGATGCGTGGCCAGGCATTAGATAAGTCCGCGCCCTCTGTCACGGAGGTGAGGACCTTGGGCCGACGAGTGGCGCCAGCTTCACTGCCATTCACATACAGGGACTGCTTCCCCATCTCACTCAGCTGGTTCAGGTACAGGCTAGAAGGATACCCCACAGAGAGAGAGAGAGAGAGAGAGAGAGAGAATGAGAGTGAAGAGATGGAGGAGTAACAGAGAGGGGAGAGAGAGAGATGGAGGAGTGACAGTGAGGAGAGAGAGAGAGATGGAGGATTGACAGTGAGGAGAGAGAGACAGATGGAGGAGTGACAGTGAGGAGAGAGAGAGATGGAGGAGTGACAGTGAGGAGAGAGACAGATGGAGGAGTGACAGTGAGGAGAGAGAGAGATGGAGGAGTGACAGTGAGGAGAGAGAGACAGATGGAGGAGTGACAGTGTGGAGAGAGATAAATCAGTAAATCAGTGAACTGGGGTATCTTAGTAGGACTTGAGGGGTTGGGACTGTTACTCACTGCACGGTATGCACTGTTGGGTGCTTCCGGCATGCTGCCACCAGCTTCAGAGCGGTGCTGTCCCCGATGTCGTTGTAGGCCACGTTGAGTTCCTCTATGCCTCCGGGGCTCGTCACGTCACTTAGGTGCTCTGCAAGCTGCCTGGCTGCACTGTCATCTAGGCCTGTGTGCATGAGGTCCAGCCTTTTCAGTGAGTGGTTCCCCTGCAGACCCTCCAGCAGGTGCTGGACTCCCGACTCCAGCAGGGGGTTGTTACACAGCCTGACGTGTCACACAGACATACGGAAATGTGTTGGGTTTCCAAGGTGTGATCATGTTACGATTATCTTAATTCAACGATAATTAATTACGATAATTCAATTCAATGAAAGAGTTTGTCATACATCCACTAAAGAGACTGCTAGACTAAACAATGATCATACACAACCTAAACATAAATACAAAATGAAGTGCTTAAAGCAGAGTATACTAAAACAGTAAAGTGCAATGTAAACATAATGCAAATGCTGCGAATACTGCAAGGGAGCAAGTATGAGGCAGATAACTGGCCAGTGGCAGCTTATAATGCAATAGACAGAAGTACTGTATGTGCAAATCAGCAAACTGTTATCTACAAAAGTCTATATACACCATTGTCAATGGTGAGTGAGTGAGTGAGTGAGTGAGTGTGTGTGTTTAGTGCAAACTCAGTACCTCATTAGTTTGAGGTAAGGTGGCCATATACTTCAAATGACATCTGACAAAACTGTCAGAGAACAATTGGTCATTTACTTAAAATGACACCACCACCTTGTTCATTCTATGTCATACCACAATTCTTGAGGGCGCAGAATGATTTCGATGAAGTGGACCCTTATACGTACTGTAGTGAATGTGTGAGTCATTTTAGTAAAGAAGAAGATAATGACTTCAATTTTAAAAGCGCTATCAGCCACTACTGATAATGCCAGCGATTTACACGACACTCATGGTTACGCGCCAACAGAACACATGCATTCCGCGGCATATATTACACACCTGAGACATTTACTATTAACAGAAATGCACATGATGATTTAGACTATTTAAAGTGTAGTGCAGTGCAAAGCATGCCGGTAACTGCATAGTCAGTCCTGTTGCCCAACCCTGCAGCGTCACGTTTATGTCAGCCAATCAAGGCCAGTGGGCGGGATCCGCACAAACGAAAAAGTTTGCGGACCCTGCACAAGCAGTGCGCCGAAACAGTGATCACCACATATGATATTGTATTGCCAAAGCGACTGATTCCATCAATTTTTTCTGAAGTATAGGGCCAGCTGTGGATTGTGTCAAAAGAATCGGGGACACAGAGGGGAGGGGCTGATGGTCTGCAGGAAGAATGTGTTCTGTGTCTAAACCTCTCAGTCAAACCAAGGTAAAGACAGACTTGCTTCTTACTGTAGGAATCTAATAGCGCAGTTTGGATCAAGAAGCAGATCCTTCAGAATAACGCAGGACTCTGGATCCAGGCTGTTAAACTGAAGACTAGAGATAAACGCAATATACACAAGCACACAAATGTCAGGCACAGGATATCAGACACAGAGCATAAATACAAACATCAGCTCAGTCTTGGCTTGGCTGCACTTTCCCGTGTTGAACTTCTGCCATGCCTGGGGTTATCCCCTGTGGTGTCACAGAGACTGGGAATATCCTACACTACAAACTCATGCAATCCATATTTGTTTTACCAGAAACTGTAAGAAAAGGCCCCTCACTTCAGATGATGAGTGCAGTAGAAGGCTGATCTCAGCATCTCCAGCATCTCGGACCTGAGATGGCAGGAGGACAGGTTCAGCTCATCCAGAAGGAGCCTTCGGGGGCTGCAGGTCAGCACCCAGCTCAAGATGAAGCATTTGATGGGTGTCATGCGAATGGTGGAGAGGTTGATGGTCTTGAGGGAACTCAGGACCTGGCTGGTAAGGCGTGGGTTCTGGAACTCATAGAGGAACATGAGAAGGTCCATAAGCTCAGTGGGCGGCAGATTCTTTTGGCCGTGCTGAGCTAGCCGGCGGGTGAGGCCATGCGTGATCTGTGCCACAGCCGTGCTGGTGATGTGACAGCCTAACTGCTCCAGCAGTGCTCGGTTTCCATAGTGCAGAAGACCTCCCATGAAGATGGGGTAGAGCTCAAAGGACTTCATATCCAGCTCTTGCTTCGGCTGTGGACCCTGCACGCCCAACAGGCTCTGCTCCACCTGGTCCAGCACATCCTCATTGAAGCTATCCTCTGAGCGGAACATCTCGGCTGCCATGGTTCGGGCAATGCGGCCTTTGGTCATGTTGAGCACGCGCTCATACAGATTTGGTGCCAGCCGGAGTAGGTTGAAGACAGCGAAGATTCTGAGGGGGATGAACTTAGAAAGGATGTTCCCTAGGCTTTGCAGATCCTCCCCAGCCTGTCCCAGAGCCATGGACATGTCTCGGCTGAACCTCTCCAGAGCTGACTTGTTCTCTCCCAGCACCATGTAGAGGGCAGCAAGATACTCCTGCATAGTAGGTATGGCGAATACATATCGCTGTTTGGTCACGTCCCCAGCCTCCAGCAATTTGGTGTTCTCCACGCAGGGTACCAGAAAGAAGTCCAGCACGTCATTGCGGAACACAGACAACTGCTGCAGTTCCTCGTCCGTTTTAGTCTTGCCACCTACCCACTGTTCCAGCTCCTCCTCGGTGAAGCGCGTCCGTCTTTTGGTGACACCATCAAAGGCCAGCTTCCCCACCGTCTGCACCACATATCGCATCAGGGAGTTCTGCTCGATGGCACCGCTGCTGCCCTGGTTCGCCTCGAGCACCTCCCCACCGAAGTTGAGCCGGAGAAAACTAGTGAAGATGCCTGTGAGTGTGCGGATGGGTGCCTGGGTGTCCGTGAAATGCAGAAAATGCAGGGTGGCGCAGGTGAGCCAGCAGTAGGACGGCAAGTAGCAGGCAAAGGCTAACTGGCTCTCCTTCTGCAGGTTGAGATAGAGCAGCTCGATCAGTGACTCGGCCTGTGGATTGAGCTTCTCTGTGGCCTGCTGGAGGAGCCTGCTGGTGAAGTACGAGCGCTGGCTCTCTGGGTCATTGAAACCACAGATCTGCATGTAGCGGCTCACATACTTCTTGGGGATATGCTCCACCGCGGAAAGTCTAGTGGTGACCAGTATGGTAGCCTGGAAAACATTTATCAAACCATTTAACCTGAAAGTAGCCACATACTATTCCTAAGCATACAACAGACAGTGGTTTGCGCTGATAAAAAGAAACATCTGGTCACACCAACCAATGGAAGTCACACACCACAGAGCATAAAAAGATGCATTTTGACTCTCCATGCCAAACCAAGAGCAGTGAGGTTATATACAGAGTTAAGGAGGCCTCTTCCTACCTCAGGCAAGAGGTACTTCCTCAGAAGGTTGACCATGAGGGTCCCCGTGGGAAGTGCCTCATTAGGGTCACTGCAGAGCTCAGTGGAGGCGATGCGGAAGTTCAGCCTCATCCTCTCCATGCCATTGAAGATGAAGAGGACATCACGAGCTTGTTGAGCCTCGCCACTGAGGAAGGGAGTCCGGCGCAGGTGCAGATACTTACGGCCTACCAGATCGCGCAGGGAGGTGGGATTCTTTGACTGGGAGAGATCCTCACAGGAGAAAGGGACCAGCAGCTTGAACTGGGAAAGGGCGGTACCAGCACACCAGTCCAAAACCAGCTTGCGCACCACTGTGCTTTTCCCTGTTCCTACAGCCCCATAAAGCATAATGTTCATCCCTCGCTCACTGGGGTGCCCTGGCGAGCGATCAAAGAGCTGCTCCACACTCAGCGAGGGGTGGTGGGGGATCTGCGATCTCTCGATGCCCCTGCTCTCCGCTGGCTTTCTCTCCAGGATCAGTGGATCTATGTGCATAGTCTCTGGGGTGAAGTACCCACCAAACTGCTTCTCCTCCTGGGGCAAATGGCTGAACCACAGGTTCAGCCTCTGCTTGTGTATCTCAATGGGGTCTGAGAGAGACAATAAGCTTATTAGCTAAGAGGTCGATTCTCCCATGTGCTTAAGTCCAAAGAGTGCATAGCTGCACCTTTTTTTTCACTTAAGCGTATTCTCCCTTCAACTTCAGTCTGGGCTTTATGCTCACTTGGGCTAGATATGCTTTTTGAGTAGAGAAACACTAAAATATGGGCATTGCATGTAAATGACCCTTATGTGGATGGAGCCTTACATAGATGGAGCCTTGCGCAGATGGAGGGATATTTTTATTTATTTATTTATTTTTTAACAGACAGGAGGCAATGGGTAGTTATTAGAGCCACAATGTCACAATGGGCCTGCATTCATAGTGGGGTTCAATTTTAGGACCATTATTGTTCCTAATTTACATTAATGATATTGACAACAATACATACAGTAAACTGGTTAAATTTGCAGACGGCACCAAGGTGGGCGGTGTAGCAGATACTAAATTAGCAGCACAAAGGCTACAACGGGATCTTGATTTAATTAGCAACTGGGCTGATACCTGGCAGATGAAATTTAGCGTAGATAAATGTAAGGTAATCCATGCAGGGAGTAGAAATATACAGATATTTTATGGGTCCCACTGAAATAAAGGTAGCTGATTATGAGAAAGACCTCGGTGTGTATGTTGATGCTTCCATGTCCTACTCTTGCCAGTGTGGGAATTCAATTAAAAAGGCCTATAGGATGTTGGGTTACATCTCTAGGTGTGTGGAGTTTAAGTCAAGGGAGGTAATGCTACGATTATACAATTCCTTGGTAAGACCCCACCAAGAATACTGTGTGCAAGTTTGGTCACCATACCTTAAAAAGGATATTGCTGCCTTGGAAAAGGTTCAACGTAGGGCTACAAGAATGATTCCTGGTCTTAGAGGAATGTGTTATGAGGAGAGGTTAGCAGAGCTGAATCTGTTCAGCCTCACACAAAGGAGATTAAAGAGGGACATGATCCAGGTATATAAGACTGCAACAGGTCTCCATGCTGTTCAGCCAAATGGCTACTTTAATATTAGTTTAAACCAGGGGTCTCCAACTCCGGTCTTGGAGAGCTACTATCCAGTAGGTTTTATGTCCCGGAGTTGGAGACCCCTGGTTTAAATACTAGAACTCGTGACTATAGGTGGAAATTAGCAGGAGAGCATTTTAAACTGAATTTGAGAAAATACTTCTTTACACAGCGTGTAGTTAGGGTATGGAATAATCTTCCTGCTAGTGTAGTGCAAGCTAAAACCCTGGGTTCCTTTAAATCAGAGCTAGATAAGATTTTAACAACTCTGAGCTATTAGTTAAGTTCTTCCCAAACTAGCTTGATGGGCCGAATGGCCTCCTCTCATTTGTAAATTTCTTATGTTCTTATGACTCTTACGTGGATGGACCCTTATGTCACACCCCTCTACATGGCCAAACGTAATGCTGTAGTGGTCAGAAAGCCAAAAATATAACTAAATGAAACTTTTTACATTTATTATACATTTAGAAGTAAATGCTACAATCCAGAACTCATGTGAATAATTCATATAATTACATAAGAATTACATAGAAATTAAATAATCATGCAGTATAAATTAAAGTAACCTCATTAATATATGGCGGTAAAAGCTCTACAACAGTAAAAAGTCACTGGATTTTATGCATTAATGATTATATAGCATTTCCGTCAATGTAATATTCTGGGATGTTCAGCCGAACCACGATAGACATGTGGATATGAATCTTCAGATATTTACAATATTTATTTTAATATTTGCAATATTTATATGAACACACAGTTGTCTTTTTAGCTAGAAGAACCTGTCCTGCTTACCTGCAGCAACACTGGCACTGAAACACAGAACCCTGAGTACAGGTACGGGCCCAGAGGCTGAGGACAGAAGGGGCTCCCTCATCTGTGGCCTCCACAGTGCCATGCCCAGTCTCTGATGCCTGTGTCACAAAATTCAACAGATCTTATCACCACTCGCATGGCGACGGCAGTCAAGAAACCAATCTGACGACCTGCAGATCGCCCCAAATTTGGCATAAAATCAAATGGCTTCACTGACAGCCCAGCCAAAGAAAAATGTCTGCATCAGCCTACTGTAGATGCTCCTTTCAATAAGAACATCTGCTTAACATGTCACCTACTAAACCACCACATGAGAAGAGGTGAGTGTTCCATGCTGTCTCCTACTGCAGACATCCAGACATCCACACTGCAAAGCCTGTTTCGTGTTTGGAAGACAGCTATGAAAGTGCAGATGAGAAAATCAACCTGGGCTTACCAGTGCGGCTCTAAGGGCCAGGTTCTCCTCATGTCCACACTTGAGAAATGTATCTGTTTCAAATCTGAAAAATAAAACAGTCCCAGTCAAGGTTAATTTTAAAGATCAATTCATGGCATTAGAATCCATTTCAGCAGCTGAAAACTGATGCCAGAAGAGCTGTCAGGTCTTACCCTTCCATGAGGTGACGATTGTTTGGTAAGGAGTAGCTTGCTGTTTCCATCGCATTCTCCTCCAGCTGTACACACCTGGACATCTCCTACATAGCCACATCATGCCAATCCAGCTACGAACCTTTACATGAAGACACAACATAAATCAAGGTTCACTGTGACAGATCCATTTTGGATGTGCAGAGTATACAGTACCTCCATGGAGGAAGACACCCTGAATGGCACAAGGTCCCGATAATTCAACACATCGGAACACACATCAGCTCCCTGCTAAGTGTAATGTCAGAGCTCCAGTGTGCCCAGCAGAAAGAACAACGCTGCACCTTCTGAGGCCAAGAAGGGAGCCCAACTCCTGCTCCTTCACACTTAAAATGCTTACAGTCCAGGGGGCGGAAAGGGTTTAATAGACTGGAATTAGCACTTCCTTCACCAAACTGTATATAGAAAAAATAAGGTAAAACAATAACCAGCTTTAAAGATTCTGGTTGCAGTCATGAGAGGGAGGTCCTTCCATGCCATCCTCAACCCAAATGGACACAAGCAGCCTGCCCCAGATTCTCCTCCCCACCACAACAGGAGCACAATGGGGAAAAAATAGATCCTCTAATCCACATGATCTCTGGTGAACCCTCTGACACTAATTCTGGGTGCAGCAGCTGGATTACACTGCTATTCCAAGCCAGATCCACTGAACCGGAATGGTGCTGTGAGGTTCCACACTTTTCATAGCCCTTCCTCTTCTTCCATAACTCTGCAGGCCTGTGCCACCTCCCACCCTCCAGCCCCCACACAAGTAACCTGACAGATTTATGAGAAGGAGATTTCAGCTACTCCCCTCAAGGGCATTGGTGCAAAACAGATCAGGGGAAATTACAGGATACAGAACACACCACTTAACAAAACAATTAACTCACTATCATTAGAGGACACGGTAGCTGCCAGAGCTGGCTGTATCTCTGTTGTGAAACATACATATTGTCACAGGTCACCAAGACGAACCTGGTAGCAGAAAATTTGAGAAAGTTGTTGAAATGTCTGGCAACTGGTTTCAGTTCAACAAATGAATCATTAAGAGCTGAGTGTCATGACCTTACACTACCACATAAATGCAAAGCTGATGATTTAAGACAGCATCATAGTGTCCCAACACAACAAAATCCCACATATTGAAGAATAAAAACATTCCTTGGAAACCTGTTGCGTGTTAACATTCCACCTGACCACTAAGACTATTACTAGTCCTGCAATTACTTCTGGATGTTCAAGGCCAGACTTCCACATAATTCCAGACTATTAACTGAAACAAAACAGTGACATGTCACCTCCCACTAGCTATTTATTGCAGATAAATGAATGGTTTACCAAGTAATGACACTGGACAACAGCACCTTGGCAGGGGGAAGTCTGTGTAATCAGGTGAACATCTTAATTGCTGTTTCTCAACTAAAATCCTGATCACTTCTCTCCTTGTACAGCTGGTAGGTAGCATGAATCATCACAAATTTACAATACCATTATGAATGTTGTAATACATTTTACACTCCAATTTTGCTTTAGAATTCCTTTTCTGCTGAATGCGATGCTCATGTATGAAAACAGCCACCATCATGTTACACTGCTTGCAATATTTATGAGATCAATATTTCATATTTTAAGCAGGGAAGATATATGCTTTCCTTGATTTTGAACTGGCTTCTCAAACACGAAAAAGGCAAAGTTATAACTCACAATAATTATTCTTATTGAAATTAGTATAAACACCCACATGTTTTAATATTCCAGAAATCGTTATCTGTGGGTGTGGTCCCTTAAGATTGGAAGCATGCTAATATAACACCCATATTCAAAAAAGGGGATAGAAGTAATCCAGCAAACTATAGGCTAATCA
>JAODLC010000040.1:4236170-4255950 GCA_026781145.1 Hippopotamyrus pictus | reverse complement strand
TCCGCTACACTAGCAGGAAGACTATTCCATACTCTAACTACACGCTGTGTGAAGAAGTGCTTCCTCAAATTTGTTTTGAAATGTTCTCCGACTAATTTCCACGACTTCTAGTATTTAGACTAATATTGAAATAGCCATCTCAGCAACAGAGTTCGGTAAAAAACCTTAGACGAAAAACCTTATTTTCAATAGCTGCTGCCCTCCAACAATTAACAGGCCTAATATTTTTGCATATCATTAAAGTATTTCTTCTAATCTTTTATATATCATCTTACAATAACAGTAATTCATTTTGACAAAATACTTTTACAGTATAGCCCAAACATTTTAATCACCTATTAACCGTGGTAACTCCCGAGTCCCTTCTGATTGGTAGGCTCCTCGAGGGTTTGAGTCAATGGACTTCGCCTTATTTCTACTGATTAAACTGTAATTTAGCATAACGTCCTTCTATTATCAATCAGAATATGAATATTTATAGCTTTTCTATCATTTACTCAAACTCGTCGTATACAGCTTGAGATTTTGCTGAAAAAAAAGTTCGGGTTAAGAACTTGCTCAAGTGCGAGAATTTACTTATTGCACGCATACCTTTATATTAAGTATGTGCCTTCCACTTTTTTCCCAAAGACTTTAAAGTTATACATTCAGAATCAATAAAAACATATCTTAACGATGCGCTAAATGAATAGAAATGCTTAAATGTAAGGAGGCTGGGTTTCACTGGTTTCCATTCCCGCCATTCGAAGAACGGGGTAAAATAATCCGATTTGCAGAGAGAACGCATAATTACACATACGTGGTGATGCAGGAGGCAGTGCTACCATTCGGCAACCGTGAGAGTTGCCGGTTCGAGCCCCGGGTCCTCCTGTACCCATCGAAGTGTCCTCGAGCAAGACAATAAACCCCAAATTGCTCCCGGTGAGCTGGTTGGCGCCTTGCATGGTAGCTTCCGCCACCGGTGTGTGAATGTGTGTATGAATGGGTGAATGTGAGACATAATTGTAAAGCGCTTTGGTTAAAAAGCGCTATATAAATGCAGTCCATTTACATACGTGCAGAACATAATTGTATATTTATAATAATATATAATTGTGTGTATTTATAACTATATACATATGTGCGTATTATACGTTGGTTAAGAATACAAAAGGTAGGCGCATATTTCAGTTATCAATGTTATGAATGTAACAGTGCACATCACAGCTGCCGAGCAGGCGGAGATCTCCAAGTTTCCAAGCTCTGACATTATTATCCGCCCACATGTCTCTCTACACCAATCGTAGCACCGGCCAATAAAGATTGACTTGAAAAAAAGCCAATCAGGCCTTGGACCAGTTCTAGGCGACAGTTCAAATGTTACGAGGCGCCCACAGCGGACCCACCTTCGTATTCCCGTCTTCTGACATGTCAGCGCGTTTTCAAAGGGATAGCAATAAAACAGGAAGGCTGTTCTATATCACTGAGACGATCCGGGCCTGTGTGCCATGAACAGATGATGGTTAATTCATCTTTGTGCGTATGGAGGACGGAGCAGCCGAATGAGCGTACCGTCGACCTCCACAGTCACTTCCGTTAACTTGCAAGGAAAAATAATCTGCGCATGCGAGGATGTAGATGTTAACGAATGAGTGTTTTCAGTAAGTTTACGTTTCGGTACGATGTTGATCAGTCTTATGAAACTACTGCCCGATTGTATGTTAAGTCTAAATGCTTATTCAGAGTCGATTCTGTAAGGTTTAGGCAATGGGTTAAAATATTATACAATACTCAAAACAATCGTTTTATTGTAATAGTTTGACTGCATACGAGGGCATGATTTGACTGTAAGACCACCCAGGTTGGCCTCAGACGTAGTTTTATTTAGTAAATGCAGTTTTACATTTAAACTCATATAAACCCGGATAGTTTACTGGAAAATCGGTGTTAGTTGCCTTGAAGGTATAACTACAGCTGACCCTCCTGGGATTGGAACCTGAGACCTTCATGCTAAGTCCGCTTGTTACTATGAGTCCTTCCACTTTGGAAAGTAGGGACACCAGTTACACCCAAACCTTTATTTTTTGCAGTTGTTTTGGAGCTAGACATAGTCACCTGGACATTCTGATTTCGAGTGCGCTTATGCTGCAGCTGATGGACGTGCATGATAAACCTGTTGCTTACAGCACTTCTTTTTTCCTTTTCCCCATTGTTCGCTCGCTTTATTGTTCTCTGTGCGCTCGGCCCCGCCTCCCATCTCCTGCTTGCCCCGCTGCTGACGGCTTTTCCGGTTGGAGACGTGGCTTTACGCCGCTGCCATATTGAAGCTGTAGGAGGACGGCGGCGGATCAGGGGACGATTCACCGATCATCTCACGGTGTACGCGGTCAAAAAGGACTTAATCGCCGACGAAAGCGAGCCAGCCGGCGACTTAAACACGCAAAACTCCAAAGGAGACCAAAATGGTGAGTGATAGCGAACTGGGAACTGCCTAGAAAGTCGTTAAAATTAGCGGAGCTAGCATCTGCCGTAGCTGGCCCCCTTGTCAATGCTAATGCTTTCGTGTCAGAATAATGTGCGAATCCATTAAAGGCGTTAAGCTGCAGAAGCTAATTCGTGGTGTTTGATGTGCAGTAGTGGTTGTTATGGTTCCTTTCACTTGCTGCGATCTTGTAGGAACGGAAACTGCTCCGGTTGTTGTGCCTTTGAATTCAATCCGAGTGAAACTTGCTTAGGTCCCGCTGTAGCAGCATGGCTGTCCTAGTGATTGGTTTCCTGATCTCCGCAGGTACTTCTGGCCGCAGCGGTGTGCACCAAGGCCGGCAAAGCCATTGTGTCGCGCCAGTTCGTGGAGATGACTCGGACGCGCATCGAGGGTTTGCTGGCCGCTTTCCCCAAGCTGATGAACACGGGCAAGCAGCACACCTTCGTGGAAACTGAGAGCGTGCGCTACGTCTACCAGCCGCTGGAGAAGCTCTACATGGTGCTCATCACCACCAAAAACAGCAACATTCTGGAAGACTTGGAGACCCTGAGACTCTTCTCTAGAGTGGTATGGCTGTAATCCATCTCCACATCAGTCACCATGGCAAGCTGACTTTAGTTGTCAGTTTTATAATGGAGATTAAGACAGTTATTATCACTAAGAGTGGAAGTTAAAGGGTTTTTTTTTCTGTGTGCATGACGTGTGGAAAATGCATATAAACTGTTTCAATGGAGGTGGAGATTTGCGGTGCAGTTGTGTTGGGATTTGAAGTGTGGTTCTGGTTTGAGTGCAGAGTTAAGTGAGAAGGTTGCAGTTGTAGCATTCAGGCTGAGTTCTTACTGTGTGGGATCAGTGCAAAGGACTCTGAATCTGCCGTTACAGATTCCGGAGTACTGCCGAGTGTTGGAGGAGAGCGAAATCTCCGAGCACTGCTTTGACATCATCTTTGCCTTTGATGAGATTGTTGCGCTGGGTTACCGGGAGAACGTCAACCTGGCCCAGATCCGCACATTCACCGAGATGGACTCGCATGAGGAGAAGGTCTTCCGAGCTGTCAGAGAGGTGAGGACCACCCTCAGGCCGACACACACGCAAGTGAGGCAGAGAACCTGCATTGTAGTCATCAGCACCTCTCGGCATCATATCTCAGACCCAGGAGCGTGAGGCGAAAGCTGAAATGCGACGGAAGGCCAAAGAGCTGCAGCAAGCCCGTCGCGATGCAGAACGTTCCGGAAAGAAGGCGCCCGGCTTCGGTGGCTTTGGTAGCTCCGGTGTGAGCGGAGGCTCCTCGTCCCTCATTTCGGACACGCTTGTAGAGCCAGAAAAACCTAAGGTGGTGCCTGCTCCCATCAGGTATAAGCTGCGTGTGGCTCATTGCTGCTCTGCCTGTCTCTTAAATTTGGTTTTCTATAGTTTCTTTAATTGTATTTATAGTTATGCAGTTAACAGGGTTTGGAAATATTTCAGCATTAACTGCATTTCTGTACTTTAACTGTGTTTAACCATGGCGCCACCTGCTGCTTATTCCCTTGAATGTTTCCTCAAACAGGCCAAGTGGCCCAAGTAAGGCTCTGAAGCTGGGTGCCAAGGGCAAGGAGGTGGATAACTTTGTGGACAAGCTGAAACTGGAGGGCGAGAACATCATCCTGCCCAGCACTGGGAAGAGGCCAGAGGCGTCTAAGGCCCTGGCGCCCCCTGTTAATGTAGAGAGGTATGGAGGACAGCCTTTTATGGGGTATGGTTTGTGGTGTGTGTAGGCCTGTTTAATTACACTTCTCTTTGTGGTCTTGTTCCTGATATTGGTAAATATTCTGGGCTGAAACAAGCTGTTTTACTTGCTGTCTGTGAACGTGCCGAACTCCTATAGCAGTTTGTGGCTTCCGTGCTACTCGGTGGCCTTACTCTAACTTCCCCTGCTTGGTCTTTATGCACGAGTTACCACACTGTAGTGGCCAGAAGCAGGTCCTTTCTGCCACCTTCCCATGTGTGTGTTCTTGTGTTGTGGCACGTCCCCAGCGTGCACCTGAAGGTCGAGGAGAAGATATCCCTTACCTGCGGGCGGGATGGCGGCCTCCAGAATATGGAGGTCCTGGGTATGGTGACCCTCAGAGTGTCAGACGAGAAAAATGGGCGAATCCGACTTCACGTCATCAACAATGACAAGAAGGGGGTTCAGCTACAGGTGGGTTATAGCCCTACCATGGAAGTGAAGGTCTGCCTCATTGGACAGCTCCTGTTATTAAAAAGGGGACCATGTAAAAACCAGGGACCGGTTGCACAAAACACCATAAATTAAGATTTTCCGTCCGAGTTAAGGTCTCCTTAAAATAAAGTCTGTTGCACAAAACACCCTTAAGTCTCCTCCTTAAGGTTGCCTTAAAATTTTCTCTTAAGTATTTGTCTTTCTCCTTATCTTGGTCTTATACTTACGGAATCCCTTAGCGGTTGCACAAAAGACCTTAGCAACCAAACTAAGGGAAAAAATTAGCGTACCTCTAACCGTACCTTAACTGCAACGTGGCCGAGTTTGATGATAAATAACGAAAATGAACGCATCCCAAAAAGTGTTCCGCAACCGTGAGAACCCCTTAGATACGCTTAATGATGAGCAATTGATTTTGTTTTGTAAATTTGACTGCCAGTCAATTTATGATTTGTCCGACCATCTATAGTTGGATCACTCCACAGTCCGAAGCTGTGCTCTCCCAGCTGTGTTGCAATTAATGATTGCTCTGTGGTTTTATGCTACGGACTCGTTCCAGGCTGTAATAGATGTATTTTATGTCCACAAGTCAACAGTGTGCCGCATCATTCACCAAATTTATTTTCTAGCACATTAGGTTGCAATCTAAACGCGAGTGTCAGAATGTTAAGCCTGTTTCACGTTCAGCCAAGCTCGCTAACTAACCATAGCCTATAACATTACCCACGTTAGTCTACTTTATATCTATACCTTAAATGCTTTGTGTAATAACTTGTTGAAAGATGAGCAACTTATGTACAGAGATCTATTTTGCTGTCAGCAACATAGACTAACGTTAACAGTTCCCTCAAGTCACGTTAGTCATTTAACCTATCTGAAGTTGTAAATTAACTCCTACCAGTTGACGCTATCTTACTAGTTTTGTCGCATTCTCTCCTGTAAGTAGTGATCTTTTTTTTTTTTTTTTGGCCAGAACAGATAAGTTGTTTTTAAAATTATTTGGATGGACCTTTTCACCAGACTTCTTGAATTAATTTTCATTGCAGTTTCCTCCCACATTCATTCTTTTCTGTTTGCTGTTATTTGTGGATCAGATTTACTTTTTAGTATGTTCTTTCTTTTATTGTATTCCTCCAAAAGTATAATATTTTCCTCCTCTGACCATTTTGGCTTTCTTGTCGTCTTTTCTCCCATTTCTTTTTTTACTTTGTGTAACTTTGAGGCGCAGTTGCAAGCATATGAACGGTCTCCATGGAAATGGGACAATTTTACTGCCGTAAAATGTCCTTCAGTGTTGCAAATCCCTTAATGTTTTTCCTTAACTAAGGAAACCTTTTAAGGGGTTCTGTGCAACACCCTTAAATGAATCCCTTAGCTAAGGAGAAATTAACCTTAAGTGTCATACTTAAGGGGGAAACTTAAGGTGTTTTGTGCAACCAGCCCCAGCGTTCCCCCGCCCGGCCTGACAGATCAGCACTCCTGCATGAGTTAAGCTCTTTTATGTCTTCACACTTCCGTTGGTTTGATCTAAAGCCAGACTCCTTCCACTGACAGACCCACCCCAACGTGGACAAGAAGCTCTTCACGGCAGACTCGCTGATCGGCCTGAAGAATCCGGAAAAATCGTTTCCGCTGAACAGTGACGTGGGGGTGCTGAAGTGGAGGCTGCAGAGCACAGAGGCGGCGCTGGTGCCGCTCACCAGTGCGTGCCCCCCCTGCCCGTTGCGTTCTGGATCGCAACCCTGCTTGCACTGCCTTTGGCGGGGCTGACTTACATGCCTGCTGAGTAGATTAGACTAAAGTAGACTAAAGACACTGTTTGAGTTAATGAAACGCAGCTTCCACGTTAATCCTTCTCCAGTGCTTATCTCTGGAGTATTTGGTCCATTTATACTTTAGCTTAAACTTTAAACCTCTGGAAGCTTTTTAGCCCAGCTAGACGTAAATATCAGTCTTCCTAACAGGCACTGGACTTATCTCTCCTAAGCTGGTAAATTATAAATGAATTACTCTTAAAATAAAACTGGGATTGATTAGCAGCAGGGCACACGGTAACAGGCCAGGCTGGTCTTCCCGTCTCCTCCAGGTTATCGTCTCTCTCTCATGTCTCTCCAGTAAACTGCTGGCCTTCTGAGACTGGCGATGGGTGTGACGTGAACATTGAATACGAGCTGCAGGAGGATGGGTTTGAACTGAATGACGTCATCATCACCATCCCTGTCCCGTGAGTAAACTACCCGTTAGAATCTCCCAGCCAAGTCCGCATAGGGCTTCTCTGCTGTCTGTGTGTGTAAAAATGTCAAATGTTTCGTTTGCGGTTCGCCCCCCGCAGGTCAGGAGTGGGAGCACCTGTGATCGGGGACTTGGACGGCGAGTACCGGCACGACAGTCGCCGGAACATGCTGGAGTGGTGTCTGCCTGTTGTCGACGGCAACAATAAAACTGGCAGTCTGGAATTCAGCGTTGCTGGGCGGCCCAGTGACTTCTTCCCCGTCACAGTCTCCTTCGTCTCTAAGCGCACCTTCTGTGACATACAGGCAGGTGTCCCTCCCCTAACGTTGGCTGCCTGTATTTCTGCATCTCTCATCGGTGACCTACACTTGTAACATTGTCACCTTAGACTGACTGATTTTGTTTGCCAGATTTCATGTTTTTAGCATTAATGTCTCCTCCCGTTTTATTTCAGGTCATGAAAGTGTCTCAGGTGGACGGAGACAGTCCCGTCAGGTTCTCCTCAGAGACAGTATTGGTGGTGGACAAATATGAGATCCTTTAGGGATATGGACTGACAGAGCGAGAGAGATCCTGTTGAGAGAGATGGAGACTGATTCACTGACAGCATGTCAGTGGGACAGAAGCCTTCTGAAGCCCTTTTCACTTCGGCGTACTGTTTCAGTGTATTTATACATTTATAAGATGAAATTATATTGAAAAATGATATTCCCGTACAGAAGGTGTAGAGGAGCAGCCCTGGAGGGAACTGTGCCGCATCAGCAGAGGGTGAATCCAAGGGGCCATGCAAGGCGTCTCCCTGCTCCTCTATCCGCACTTATCCTGTAGCGACAGCACTCCACTCTCATAGTGTCCCGATTGTTTTGTTCTGCCTTTCTCCCCGGAACCCGCTCCATCATCATCCTCTGTGCTGAATTTCCGAATCCGTCGGGACCCAGCAGAAATACCTGTCCTCTCCTGTCCTGGTCCCATCGCTCGGGCCACGTCCGGGACCCCGTGCCGCCAGGCGCGGGTGCTAGTGGTCGGCCAGGCCCACATCCTCAGGCCGTCGCGGGTAGCTTGTCTGCGGCCACCCAGAACTGTGTCTCCTTCAGCTTTCGTGTCTCTCTTCATTAACTGACAGACTGTGTCAAATGAGTTCTGATGAATCACATTATAGTCCTGTTGCTCGTTTGGGGGTTTTAAATTAAATGACTGTATTGTCATCTTAGATGCCCCCTGAGTTAAACCTCCATGCTGGGTTCTCCTGAGCCGGTGTATTGTGATATCTGCTATCACTTTACATTAACCGTACCTTCATAATGAATTCATTATGTATTCATAGAATTTAATTCACCTTCATACTTTCCATAGAGCATTCATAAGCACCATTATATGATTATAATACTTATATGTTTACTAATATATTTTTACAATGTAAAGGGACGTTAGAACGTTTAAGGTATACTTAAGTGATGCTTGTGAATGTTCTATGAATGCATTATGACGGTGCAGTGCGTGTTCTACGACTGCATTATTAAGGCATTGTGATCTTACAGTTAATGAAAAGCGTTACCTAATATTCTGGTTAATGTATCAGATATGTCAATGACTTAGATGTTTCAGATGTTGAGTGTAAAATGTTTTTTTCATTCATTTGGTTAATTTTTGCTTTTGGGAAAACTCTTTTGCCCATGAGATCCCATGTAGTGTGAAAACCACTGTTATGAAATCAGCCATTGTGTGATTTCAGCTGAACAGCTCTGTTGGGTTGGATCTCGTCCTGTGTTTGGATGTGATCGTTGAAGGCTAGCAGTGAGCTGTATGCAACAATCTGCATGTTGGATTTTCCTGGTGCCAAACGTTTGTTAGGATCTTATGGAACTGATAAATATTAATGCTTATGGTCAGGCTGCACAATGGTGATTCTCCTCTGGGGGACACTGTTGGCCTGGGCAGGACCAGCTGAAGAGGACATTTGATAAGCAGCTTTGCTTCTTTTCAGGGGCATAACAATCAAATGTTTGTCCACGTACAAGTGTGTAAAAGCAAGGTGTGACTTCATGGCCAGTTGATTTGCTTCCCCTTTTGGCCAGAGTGCCATGGGTCTCTGCACCATGTTGACTGAGAAAAACAGCCCAAGGAGGGAGAGCCAGCAGCTGCGTCTATCAAACCAGCACTCCCCCTTCCCGCAATGTAAGTGCAGCAGTTTGACTTCAACTGACAGGTCTGGTCTGAGGTCTCAACTAGATGAGAGAGATCATAGAAAAACAATAACTCTGGTTGGCTTCATTGAAGGATGTTTTTGGGCTCCAAAAACCTCAAGCCCCTGCTGTCTTACACACAGTTATACCTCTGGCAGTACATTTCAGTTTGGTTGAGTCCTGACCCATTCGCTTTGTTGAAGGTAATGACATGTTTTAGTCATAACTGCAACCCTACATGGGAGATGGCGTGGGAAACTAAACTAGTATGTGTGTGTGTTATGGGGCAGGGTGGAGGTTTAAAAAAATGTAACAATGAAAAGAAAATGAATTAAACCTGCAATGTTCTTTAATTGAACTTGAGTGTGATGTGTTTGTTTTGCTGAACCACTTTTTACTTATCTTTTTCAGGCAAAAAAGTATGCACTGTCCCCATGAGTTGAATACTAAAAAATAACTCAAATAATGCTCTTTGCAAATAATCCTTTAAAGCCCCACTCCCCACCTAAACAGTGAAAGGTGGTTTTTGTTTTTGTGTTTTGCACAGGAAGGAGGCTTGTGTAGATTTAACAAACCAGATTGCTCTGCAAAAGTCCTTATTCTTCTGGTTTCATCACAAATGGCCACTGGGGGGTGTCTTGAGCCTCACTTTGTCATTGACCTTCATTGACATGGAATTTGACCCGGATACATCAGCATGCAGAAGCTGAAGAAGGTCAAAGGGCTGAAAGAATTTCAAATAGTTGTGACCCCCTGCCTGTCCATCATCCATCAAGCTTCTGCAAATTTCTCTCCACCCCCTTCAGCATTGAGGAGCTTCATTATTTATGAAATATTTTTCTAAGCAAATTCTGTCTTAGGTCAGAAGCAAGGCAGGCCACGGTGATCTGTGTAGTGTATTCTCACTGCATTAGCATTATGGATGTCCTAACACACTACATCTAGATTAATTTAAGACCGTAATCAATAGCTTTTATTTATTAACATTAAGTGGAACAAAAACTACAGACATCTGACCCCAACCTCAGGCTGTTCATGTCAGTCTGAGCAATGCCTTTAGATTTTTAATTTCTACAAGAGGGAAGCAGTAACAGATTACTTGGCTTATAGGTGGTTGAGCCAAATATTTAAATTTTCTAAGCAATATTTTCCTAAATTAACTTTTTCTAATTGTGATTACTATGTGCAAGTACAGCGATCACTATGTATATTTTCATTATGTTATCACACAAGCAATTGTATATGGTTATTCTTAAGTTGTATTATTATTATTTTTTTTATTATTATTTCCATGATTTTCAAGTCCTTTCTTCTCCTACAGTTCTTTACCTAGAAACTCAATTCCACTCATTAAGGAGAAATCTGCTTGTATATCTCTTTTTGATATTCCACCTACATCCCTCTTTTTCCATCCCTCTTTCTCTCAATTTTTTTCCCTTAGACTTGTCCATAGAAACTGCAATGGTCAATAATGGTGGTGTAACAATGGTCCAGTGGTGGCCCAATGGCCAGTAATGGTGGTGTAACAATAGTCCAGTGGTGGTCCAATGGTCAACAATGGTGGTGTAACAATAGTCCAGTGGTGGTCCAATGGTCAGCAATGGTGGTGTAACAATAGTCCAGTGGTGGTCCAATGGCCAGTAATGGTGGTGTAACAATAGTCCAGTGGTGGTCCAATGGTCAGTAATGGTGGTGTAACAATAGTCCAGTGGTGGTCCAATGGTCAGTAATGGTGGTGTAACAGTAGTCCAGTGGTGGTCCAATGGTCAGTAATGGTGGTGTAACAGTAGTCCAATGGTGGTCCATTGGTCAGTAATGGTGGTGTAATAGTTTGGTAATGTTCATGTTATTGCTAGTGTTAATGGTTGTGGTAGCGCTAATGCTAACCTCCCTACTATCATCTATTTCACCTTTTTATTCTTTCATTCACCCCTCTATCCTTCCACATAAATCCATTGATTTTATTAGGCTCATGGTTTAAAAGCTACAACAATCAAACTTTGTATATAGACCCAACAACTGATTAAAAGCACTAAACAAGCACTCAACTGCCCAAATTAAGCACAAATATTTATAAGTCCTTCATCTTATCTTAGGGTCTTTCTACTTTTATGCACACAGGAATTTTCACATTTTCCTCAGGAAATGCCCTTTCTAGTTAATATACAAATTTCCTCATTAGACCGCAAAATAGAGCAGCAGAACAATATCATTGTATCAACATATTCAATGGGAAACGTGTCAAATCTGAAATGTTTCGCAAGTCCAAAATTTATCTGGGAGTATAACGAGCATTTCAGCCACACACTAGGGGGAGAAAATGGCCCAGATGTAAGTCTCCAGGGCTCCAGTATCGCTAATTGACATTATTTCCAAAAGAGCCTAGATCATAAGGTGCAGGTCAGCCAACTTATCTTTTAAGGCCTCTGATTTGACTAGTTCAGTTCGGCACAAAGCAGTACTCTTCCTCTTCCCTGACCCACTTCCATAAGTTGCTCCCTAGATATTTCCTCTTTGTCAGGATCCCAGAGCCCCTGCACATCTGACAAGAACAGAAATGTAGCTTTACCAGGTGGGGTTTACTAGAAACATGCTTTTCATTAAGGATGAAAGGAGAGCAGCAGCTACATTTTATGCTGTCCAAAGCATTTTTTCACCAATATAACAGCGTATGTTGAACATTTCCGTCTCTCCTTGGAAAATTTAGTCATAGTGTCGTTCTCTGCCAAGACAAAGGTAATTTCTCACAATCAGAGAAGCCTGCCATTTCTCCAAGGGGCCAGTCAAATTGTGGTCGCCACATCTGATACTTCATTGATCTGAATGTCTTTCCCTCACGATCATCACACCCATGTGACGTCACCTTTGAATGTGACATTTTGGACTACAGAAAAAATTTGGGTAAAGTTGTATTTATATTATTCTGGTTATCTAGATGCCCTGTCAGTGTTAAGCTGTATTTTTAAAGAACACATTGTTGAAAATGGTCTAAAATGTATATTCTTCTGCTATTTTATTAAATAATAATGAATTAGACCTATATAGTCTATTTTACTTTTAAAAGGCTATTAGCCTATTTGTTTACCAGAGAGTGCTGACTGAAAAGCAGCTCCCTGAATCCCAATCTGTCGTTCTGGTGTTCAGTTTAAAACCGTCCACCCAGTTTGCCTTTTATTTTTGTTTTTTTTTTTTTTACGGTACAGGAACCTGAAACTTGGGACCGGTAATGCTTAATGTGGATCCCTTCAGGACAATGATAGTGATTATAAAAATGTAGGCCTACTGAATATTCTGTAACCTAGTCGATTTTTGTTGCTTGGATTCATACGCACGTGAAGTAACCTATTTTCATCTGAAGTCACTTATTTCATGAGAAACATATTTCAAATATTTCAAACGGAGACAGAGAACCATTTTTACTGAATCAAACAATTATTATATAATGAACTACCACAATAATGATGCATTTTGAGCTACTACTTAAAATTTGGTAAATCTCATAGAAATCTAAAAACAGATTATTAGTCCACAGTGAACACTGGTTAAAGCAGGACATATCTAGCTAGTATTTCACTACTGCTTGAATATTTAACAAAACTGTTTTCCTCTGAAATCCATAATTCCTTAATGGCAGGTTGCACTTTTCTCGGCTGTGTAGAGATATCAGCAAAGACGAACAAGGTAGGCAACCGCCTGGGCCACCCAAAAACTAGGGGCCTCATGGAGACAAAATTTCCAGAAATTACATTTAAGCATACAACATCATGTGATAATTTAAATTACAGCATTGTGTTATTTGTATTTTTAGTGACAGTAATCAGGGTGTACAATATTGCCCCCATCCAAGCTGTAATGGACTATTCTACTTTGAGACTTCGCGCTGCCCACTTTTCTTTTAAACACCTGAGCCTACCGGTTATTTCGCTACCAAGCCAGCCGGCATGATAGCCCTCCTTCTCTCGATCGGCGAATTTTACCAACAGCACCCTCTTCCCCACCCTAATCCGTAAATTTTACCACTGGCACCACGTGCCTTTATTGCCATATTATTGATGTTCCACTGTTTTTAATTCCGTCTCCTTTTTCTTTAGGCTCCACAAAAGAGCTCAAATGGCCACTAAGGGGGGCCCTACACAGAGACAGATACACATATACACTCACACACACAGATACACGTATAAGCACACACACACATACACAGACACTCTATTTATAGCGTTAAGAATAACCGGAGGAGTCTAGAAATGATGAGAATAAGCAGTTTTAGATTAACTCGTGGGTTATACACATACACAACTTTAGAGAAGAGGGAAATATTTCCTGCTACAGAAAGACCAACAAACTGCTGTTAATCAATTTCTTTATTCTCCTTTCACCATAAGTTTTGGACTGAAAAACACATCGATGAGCAACGAGAGCGTTTTTTGATCTTCTTCAGGATTTTAATACTACAAGAGCCGTAGAAATAGGATGTCTCGGGACCGAATAAACGTAAGCCTATAGTCTATTGGGCGCGCAAAATACTGTAAAGCACAGCTGCCGCCCGAGCCAGATTGGCGCTGTGAGGCGGCAGCCCTCCCGGACGTCTCTGTGCCTCTTAAGTTTGATAAGAACTGCGTGCCTTTTCTATTATGCTGCTGTAGATGAACAGTAATTCCCATTGGCACCATTGTTATTAGAGTTTTTGGAACATAAAAACACGGTGCTTGAATGCCTGGTGAAGTTTCCAGTTGGACACGTGTTTTTTTCCTTTAAAGCAGGAATTGCTTTGGCTGGGAGGCAGAGGACGGCCTCGCTGGCGTGAAGAGCGTCGGACAGCGCCGTTATCGCCGGGTTTGCTTTGTTTTGTTCCTTCATCGTGGCATTTTTCTTTTGCGATCGTGATCAGACACAATTTCCCTGTCAGAAAGACCCCCTCGATCCTCGTTACGTACTCAGTTTGAAGAGGAGTTACGGCTTGTCTTAGTGAAAACGCCGGCTGATTTAACTGGGCTTTAACTGTAATACTGCCGGGAAAATCTCGTACAGGTAATATGTGCCTTTCTTTTTACCTTGTGTATTTTTTGTATTTAAGCACACTGGGTGGATTCATGATTTGGTCACTACAAATATTATGCGCAGAATAATGTGTTCTTCAGCTCTGTCGTATCAGTTCTTGCTTATTTGCGTCCTATTTTAGATGGACTCGGGTCTTGCATAGATTTTTTTCTTTTTTTTTTTGTCAAATCCAAGTGATATAGAGTTGGGTTTCTAGTATGTGCAATGCTGTACACTGATTTACAGAGGACTCAAGAAATTAATCGCCTAACTTAATACTTTCCCTGGTCGACCTAATTTATCCTTCGGCACAGAGGTTGTTAGCATTTGAAAGAGAGCTGGAAATTGTGCTTATCAAGTAGTCGACCACTAGTAATTGTACTCTAAGGAACTGCCGCCCCCTCCAAAAAAAATCGGTACACCTGTCTGAGTGTAGCGAAGCGATACCATAAGTAAAACCTGCAGATATCTATTTTACACGTATCGTTTTGCAGTGCTGAGTTCTTTTTTCCCTCCAGGTAATCTGAACAGGCTGTGGTTTATGAGTCTGAGACATAACATAAATGCTGCCCCGTCATCCGATGCGTCATTGTTCTCCACCTTGTACACACATCTCCACAGTCACTGGGAAATGATTGAACTGCTGGAATCAAGATCTGGGAGAGGTCTTGTCATATGGTGCCCCTGGGATAGGTATTTATGCTGACTCCTAGTAAGGAAAGATGTGCTGTATAAGAGAAGAAAGTGCCCTTCTGTGAGCTGTGATGTTATGGCTGAGAGGGAGCTTGTCATTGGTCCAACAGGGGCCCATGTCAGCCCCCAACAGAGCTGCTTTTAAGGAGCTGACAGGAAATGAAGGTCTGATCTGTGACCAGATGAACTTCTAAACTCTCAGCGGAGATGAGCAAACACATTCATACTGGCATCTGCGCTAATGAGCCCTCTGCTTTCCGGACTCTTGCCTCTTAATAAACGTACAGTTCTGGAGTGATTAAGGTTTTACTGTGTGACATGGTGGATGTGATGCCTTGATTATGGCCCTGAGTGTCATCTTGGGCTGCCAACACCTGCGTTGACATCTACGGTGTCTCTGGGTTCATGTTAACTTGGCCTCTGTGATCTAAAATGGTGCAGTGTCAGTGTGTTTGATGACCTGTCAGACGTGTTTTCCGTGTAAGAATGTGTGTGACACGCTGCGGTTCATATATCACCACATTTCGTATGGGGTCCTTTTTGGAGGGAATGACAAAGCCAGCTGGACTTGTGAGTGGGTGTTTATTGCAGGTCTTGGGAGTGGGTACTGGGAGGGTCTCGCCTCCCAGTAATAGCCTGGGTAGATGCTTGGGGTGAGGGAGTGGGAGACACTGGCTCAGCCTGCTTGAACCAGAAAACCAGAAGAGTCAGAAAACCAGAAGAGTTAGCTATAGCCAGGTGCTGTCCATGTGTTTCAGCAGCTAGTGGCATTTTTCTGTGATGTCATTTCCTTTCCACCTCCTGCCATGAAGTTTATCATAAACTGTTCCTCCACCCGGCTGGCGGTGGATAGTTTCCCACTTGGCAGGTTGGCTGAATCTCACAGGGCTCCACCGTAATGGCAGCAGTGGCTGGTTTTACCGTATTTTTACCTGACTAAATGCTGTGTGTATTTCGAGGACCCAGGGGTCAGGGAGCTGAGCCAGCAGTAGATGGCGTCAAAGCTCTCGCTTGAAATGTATGATGCAGATAAGCTCAAATGTTGATAAAACAAAAAGAGTAAATAAAATGAGTGAAATGGGATGCTGGGACTCTTGGGTCACCTGTCAGCTTCTTCCTGTTTGCTCTCCTCGTTCCTGTCGTGGTTAGCTGCCGAACGGCTATTGGATGAAAAAGGCTCTGTTCTTGGCTTTGCAGTTTCACTCTTTCAATAAATAAAAGTTTTCTGTATTATCGCTTTCCTGTGCCCCAGTTCTGTCACGGAGAAACGGCAGGGAGAATAATGGGTGGCTGGAAGGTTCCCTCTGGGATCTCTGCTCTGAATGTGGCACGGCTGTCCTGGGTCATCCTGCCTAAGAAATACAAGAAGGTGCTGAATGCATTTTAAGTATGTCACTCAGTTTGGGATTATTAAGCCTGAATCATACCTGCTGTTGGTATAGATCTGGGCAAGCGTAAGTAGCCATTCCTCTTCATTGTAAACCACCTTGTAATGATGTTATTTTGATATGAGTTTTGGGTTAAATCTATAATTCCTAACGCGCTCTGCTGGTTCCTGCAGTATTTGGGTGGGAGCTTTGCATAACTGTCTCAGAGTATCTTGGATCCAAGCCCACGGTCCTGCCCTCCCCGGGGGAGGGGGGCAGCTCTTTCCCTACTCCTCTGCAGGGATTACCCATGCTGAAAGGCCGCCTTTGTGTTGGCTGGGCTGGAATTCCTGTGGAATTCTGTGTCTCTGCGATGCAAACGGCCAAAAGTCAATATGTCAGTGGAACATCAGAGCAGCCCCCGGTAGAAGATCATGTTCACAATGGCCCCCATGTACTCCCGCCCCCACAAACATACTCACTGGCACCTGGACAGTTCTCCGTATTGCTGACATTTTGAGGCCAAAGAAAGAGCAATCTCTCAGTATGAGATCCAAGGCAGAGGTTCTCAGGATGAGAGGAGCTGTTTGTTGTGTTTTTTTTGCTTTTCTTTGAGGATTGTTGCTGCATTTACTGATAATAGTCCACGGAAATTTTATAGATTATTCCTGTAGATGGAGAGAGTGATGTTTCCTTTGTCTGGGCAGCTGCTGGCTGTAGTCTTCAGTGGGCTCACATTCTGCATTTTGAAATGACCTCCTATATCTTTGGGCCGTCTGATTATTGGGGCTTCACTGGGGTGTGGAAAGAGGACTCCTCCTGTATTGGTGCAGTTTAATTTGTCTGCATCTGACCATATTAAATATCTTTTACGTGGTCCTCTTTTTAAAGGAATAGATGTAGAGGTATGTCGATTCTACTCTTCCAATGCCGATACAATCCGGATACCTGAACAGAGGGTATCGGCCGATGTGAGTACTGATCTCATACCAAAGCTCTTTTTTTAAACTAGTAAACACAAAAAAGAATGCCAAAAATTCTGTAATTAGGCCACTAGAAACATACATAATGTACTATTCCTCCTTGTTTGTACATGTTGTTTTAAGCATTTTTGAGGCATTTGTAATTATGTAATTTGAATATCTTCCAAGCGAGGATAAACAAAAGGCTAATACTTAAAATGCCCCACCGTGTTTCTCCCACTGATAAGTGTCACTTACACGAGGGGCTGCAATCGCAGTGAAGTGTATTACAAGCTGTAGCCAGTGCACAACACAGCTCAACCTAGTGACTCCTAAATCATCTATTGCTTTTTTCATATTACTTATATTGTCTTGCACAATTGCATGCACTTTATTTAGTGGGTTTTGACATCACAGCAGGCGGAAGTCACTGCGCTCACACTGACCGAGTGGCAAGTCGTCTGAATTGTAGTGTTCGCGTTCAGCTAACACATATAAAATGGGAAAGAGCTGTCGTACGATTGATTGTACAAAACGATTTAACAAGAAATAGGAGTTATCTTTTGACAGGCTACCGAAAACTAAAAAAGTAAATATTGGACGTGGATCGGTCACAAATGGCTTTAATAGGTTTGGATCGGTGCTGATACTGATCCTGAATATGGAATCGGTGCACCTCTAAATAGATGTAGTACTTTATTAGGTGAGGACACGTCCAAGTGTAATAAAAATGCAGTGCACCACCATGAAATAGTAGTAAGATAAATAAGGACTCTGTGTACTCAGCTGATGAGAGCTCAATGTGCTTGGCAGGCTTCTCCTCACTGTCCGCTGCTTGCAGTTTCCGCTGTGTGATTGTTGGTCAGCTGGGATCACTCACACTCATTTCCTGGATGACAAGTGGAGTCTGTGGAAGTGCTTCTAGTCCCATATGGACAGCTGCGGTCTCCTCCTATCTCTGGAAGCCTGTCTGAGCCAGACCTCAGCCCACCGGAAGAAGCCTCACAGGAAGTCACGTGAAGATAGTTGAGCTGCTTGGTGTCTTGCTTGCCCGATATGCGCGCGGCTGTCTTCAGCTCCCCAGGCTTCCGCCGCCATTCTGCCCAGTAGCTCAATGGCTGCAGGCCCCTGGATGTCCACCAGATTGTTCAGCCCCTCATGGGGGATGCTACAGTCGCTCCACATATTCGGGAGGAATATTGCACTCACCATAACGGCTGGAGTGTCTGTGATGCCTGCTGATATCTGTGGCTCTCAGAATGTGGTTATGCTGCTGCTCCACAAGCACCGTTTGTGAAATATTACTGTTACAGTATCGCAGGAGCCAAATGATGCAGGCCTCACAAAAAGCGTTAAAGCTGTTTAATCAGCGGCTAGGCTGTGATAGTAACCCTACAATGTATCCTGAACCACTATTGTATCACCTATTGTCGGATGTAGCTGTTTGTCCTAAGGCTGGTATAAATAGCTCGCTTACACCAGCTAACAAATAGGAAACCTTAGTGTGTTTTGCTGTTCTGAACCCCTCCTCCTGTGCTTGAATGGCCGTCTGGGTGGCTGTTCCACCTCCCTCCCCCTTCGCCGAATGGCCGTCTGGGTGGCTGTTCCACCTCCCTCCCCCTTCGCCGAATGGCCGTCTGGGCGGCTGTTCCACCTCCCTCCCCTCACGGCGAATATCCACCTAGGTGGCTGTTCTGCTCCCTCCCCCCGCTGAATGGCCGCCTGGGTGGCTGTTCTGTCTCCCTCCCCCCACTGAATGGCCGCTTGGACGGCCGTTCAGCCTCCCTCCTGAAATGTACATGTAAGTGGAACTTTTGATGTTGCTTTGACCCATCCTGACCCTCTGCTGGGAAGGTGGCTTTGAGCTTGATGACTGGACCCTGCCACCCTAAGCCGCCATTAAGGCCCTTTGTGACATTTGTGTCACCAAAGACCAGCCCAGACGGATAACCTTGTACACATTGGGAGTGGGGGGGGGGGGATCAGCATGTAAACCGGATGTGACCAAAATGGATTTTTTTCTTTAATGTGGTATTTTGGGGTATGTGAAGCTTGTGTCTGAAGCTCGTTGTAGGCAGGAGGCAGTAAGGGCAGATTCCTGTGAGCTTGGCTGTGCTGCTGGGGTTGGTTTTTTTGGTTTGATTAATTTAGTTGCAGTAAGGTTCTGGGAAAAATAATTTAAAAAAATCTTATCCAGAAAGTCACAGCACATAATTAACTACACATAAAAATGTGAATTGTCACAACAGCATCCCAAGGGAAAATTATAAAAAAAAAAATAAATAAAAAAAATAAATAAATAATAAAATTGGGAATAATTATGACGCCGGCTGGTATCGGCATCCGCCTAGCTTCCTGCTGTCATTGGCCCGCTTCGGCATCTCTGAGAGAAAACCGACTGGATTGTCCGCTAGAATCTTCAGGACATATGCATGGTTTCTCCCGAGTTTATCGCATGTCTGTGTGCTACAGCTGGAGCTAACCGCTACATTCTTTGAGGTGACACCACACAGTTAGCCCCAACTGCTATGTGCTCTGAGATGATGCAGCACGGTTGGGGCTAACTGCTATGTGCTCTGAGATGATGCAGCACGGTTGGGGCTAACTGCTATGTGCTCTGAGATGATGCAGCACGGTTG
>JAODLC010000040.1:4218119-4236070 GCA_026781145.1 Hippopotamyrus pictus | reverse complement strand
GGGCTAAACGCTATGCATTCTGTGATGACGCTGCATGTTGGGGCAAACCACTACATGCTCCGTGGTGATGGCGCACGGTTGGCGCTACAGCAGTATTTTCTGGGTGACCCACTAAAATTAACGGCCACCTTAAGCGCCCCAGAAAGCGGAGGCCCTGGGCCTGCCAGTAGGGGGCAGAGCTGCGCTTTCCCACGCTCCGCCTGTGTCTGTGCCTTTCCTCTGCAATGTGGCTCTTTCTCCTGAGCTGAATGTCCAGCAGCTGCCCGATTGTCCTTCCTGTGGTGAGGATTCTTGATCCAGCATGCTTTCCGGGTGCAGGCTTCAACTCCTGCATCATTTGGTCGATGGGAGTGGAAGACATCCGGTTTCCTATTGCTGCAGGTTTATTTAGTGACCTCCTCCTAACCAATGAGGGGAGCAGCGAGAGCAGCAGCAGGAAGCATTATGGATGGATGCTGCCATGGTGTCACTGAGGGCCATGCTTTCAGGTCCTCACTCAGGTCCTCACTCAGGTCCTCACTTGGGCTCTTAGGGTCTCCGTCCAGGCAGCCTTTTCATGTTCTGTTCATCGGCTGGAACACAAGTATGTCAGCTTGCAAAGTTCTAGGCCAGTTCTGGGATTTAGAGACTGATCACATCCACTGCAGAATGGCAAGTGAATGGCTCTCTGTGGGGGGCTTACATCTGAAGAGGTCAAATGCTCATATTTTAATCTTTCTAATTTTACCATGTTTCTCTCTGTCTCCCTGCACCTCTGTCTCTTTCTCTCTCCTCTCTCCCCTCCTTTCTGTCCTCCTCCTTCTTTTCTTCATAGCCACAGGCTGCTTATCTGCGTGCTGACTGGAGGGTAGGAATGTACGGCTAAGCCTTCTTAGCAAGCGTGGACAAGTTTGGTTCATGAGTTGAAGCAGGCATCCAGAGAGAACAAGAGAAAGAGACAGACAGACAGAGACAGACAGAGGGCTGTTATGATCCTGTGTAAAGTCAGCAGCAGGCTGTAGCGTCAGAACAGGAGCACAGCTTCACGGTAAAACCCTTCAAAATGGAGACCTTGTCACCTTTGCAAAATTGGCCAAAGGTAATGATTCTTGGTATCTCATTTCAGTGCCGGTTTCGTTTGCTAAATATTATATAGAGGAGCTCTCTTTAGTCTTGATTTTTCTTTCCCCTTAAATGTCTCTTTGTTTTAATAATATGGTGTAAATAATGGTAGTGAAATGTTCCACTCTGCTCCCATGGGATGTAAACAGAATGGATTTGTGGCAACAGTAACTACAGTCTCTGATATCAAATGCTAAGAGAGTGTGGGATCCTGCAGCGCTTCGGAAATGCTCCGTTACAATGCTATAACGTAAAGACAGTGTGTTTGCTCTCAAGGTAGACGCTCTGATCTTCCTGTTCATGTCCTGTGCTCTTTCTCTGGGGCTTGCTCTGGCATGAGTTGTTCTCTTTCGCCAGAGCACATTACATATGCATTACGTCTGTGCAGATTGTGCCATCTGCTTAATCTTACCAGAACTTTCTCATAAGTTGCCTGCTGGTTATTTTCCAATTGACTTTTCGTTTCCTTAATAGACAAATGTTTTGTTCTCTGTGCTTTTGGGGACTTCTTGGGGAAGCTTCTACATTATGGTAATGGAATTTCCAGAGGAGCATTTTGGACTGGGGGGGGGGCAGGGGGGTTCTGTGAATCCTTGGCAGCCTTGGACAGCCCTGGGGGGATGGGGGTGCTGGTGGGGGAGGTGGACTCTGCGTACTGGATCGCAGTAGTCTCATCTGAGTGACTTGTTTGGGTGAGGAGACAAAAGTGGACGTCAGATGCTCAGGGTCTGACTTTCTGACACGTGCATCTTTATGCCCACATACGGTGTGTCTACATGTGTAGCTTTCAGTGTAATTCTTCGTAAACGTCTCCTTCTGGTGCGGCTCACAGGCGGACATTGACAGCAGCGGGCCGATATTTTGTAGCAGTACATGTTCACAGCCTGAATGAGTGACGGGGGAGGGGGGGGTGCTTCCGGCACGCCGCTTGGCTAACAGTCGTTCTGGAAACTATTATGACCTGTTGTGGCTCTTTGTTCCCGTTGTGGAGTGTCATCATTTCAGCAAGCACATGTTTTCCGTGTTTGTTTGCCTGAGACGCTGTTTACTGCCTGTTACTGGTTCACATGGTGGACTGTGGTGAAAAGCCAGCTCAGAATGGCATAATGCCGCCGTCTCTCTGACTGGCAGCATCCAGATGTAGAAACACATGGGGATTGTTGGGAATTCTTCTGTTCTTTTAGTGGAAAGGATGGATTTAGCAAAAGGCAAATTGGTAAGCTATGAGTCTATTAAGGCAGGTAGTTTTGTTCTCCTATGACGTTTTTATTATGTGGTTGACAACACAGCAGTCACCACACCTGCGTATTGCTGAGTAATTGCCAGCATCTCTTGAGAGTGCAGCTGTCTCATCTGGTGTTATGGAAAGGTGCAGTTAAACCATTCAGGAGTATGAAACAGCCTCATGTTTCTCCGCAGGAGCTCCATGTGGCTGAGGGTGTGACTGACACTTTGGCAGGCATGGAGGGTCTGATGCGGAGCCAGCCCGAATGTGGGAGGCAGGGACACCAGTGCTTCCAGGTGGGTGCTCGGGCCTGTCGGCGCCCCCAGGCGGGTGCTCGGGCCTGTCGGCGCCCCCAGGCGGGTGCTCGGGCCTGTCGGCGCCCCCAGGCGGGTGCTCAGGGATTTTGGTTAAATTTCATCATTTATTCATCATTTATCAAGTTGCCTGTCTAGGTTAAATTTTGCCAACGAAGGGTACATTTTGCTGGCTATATTTCTATACACAATATATATTTTTATATGCACAATTTTAATCCTGTTAATTCGCTTCCTTTTTTTTTTTTACTTTGTGCCACCATTTTTGCTTAAGATTCTCTTAGCATTGCTTAGGTTATCTGTTCTTAAATGGTTGACAAATGATTGGCTGGAATTGTGTTAGTTTTTGTGATGTGATATATGAAGATAAGTTATGTGTATCGCTCAGCCGTATCCCGTCGATTTGTGTCCGTGTGGTGCCCATCAGGGGTCGAACCTCGTCTCCCTGTCACTGTTCCGTGGCCCATTAGAGGCTGCTTGCCTGTGTCAGGGTTTTTTTTCTCAATCAATAACAATCGCAATGAACCTTTAAATAAATGGGCAGCATTTTTACGTGTTTCCGTCTGTCTTTCTTTAGCCCACAAACACACAGAAACATTTCATTGTCAGTTCATAGCTCTGTGTTTCCATTGGTGGAGTCTAAAGATTTTAGTTTCCATAACTACGTGACTAGAATTCCAGTGTCTAGCAATGTAGGGTCAAACTTCAGTCCCGAGCAAACCCTCAGATCCTCTCAGATATGGGCTCCATGGCCCAGCAATGAGCAGCAGTCATGGAAGATCTCGCCTAGGAAGAAAATCGTCTCCATCAGTACAGATTCACCTTTCATAACTAATTTTCTGTCACTGTGAATAAAATGCTGTCATGTTCTGTCGGTGACCACAGAGCACCCCTCTGGACCTGATCGAGATGGAGAAGGGACTGAAGGTCCAGACGGAGCTCCCCCATCTGGTCAGTCTTGGAAGTGGCCGCCTCAGCACTGCCGTCACTCTAATAGCTCTGCCTGAAGGTGCGTGTCTGGCGCCGTTAATCACCCGGAGCGGCTCTTCCCAGGAGTCTCGGGTTCCTGTGACCTTTCGCAGGACTCCTAAACAGAAATATACTCACCTGTGAGCTGGCAAACTGTGCAACTGTAATCTATTTAATGGTCTCCCAAGCAACCACATTCTGTGTACCGGTACTGTAATGTAACTGTGTGCTATAACTCAAGTACTGCATTTAAGTACAAAACTGGGGTACTTGTGCTTCACTTAAGTACTGTGATTTTTTTTGTTACTTTATGCTACATAAAGTACATTCCAGAAGGAAATATTGTCCATTTTACTCTGCTACATTTTTGTGCCAGCTTTAGTTGCTAATTATCTATCTGGTTTGTTTTATATTTCTTTTCCTCATCGACTGAACTCTTACCCTGGGTTTCATGAAAAAAAAAAAAAATTTATTACAGAAATGATTGGTAATATAACTACCTCTGAGGCAGGCGTTGCATAATTTGCATAAATTCAAACTACTTTTAATAATTGGAGAAAATTGATATGTTACAGTAATGAGTTCATGAGAATGACCTATATACTCCCCTTTGTGTTAATTCTACATTTATCTAGGGAATTGGCGCATAAATATAAGTTTTAATGTTAAAAAAAAAAAAAAACTTTTTTAATCGATTCACAGTGAAAAAAAATTGAAAAAAAAAGTTAAGCACCCAGAAGTAATGGTCCGATTTGGATGTAATTTGGTACACGTGCAGACCAGCGATGGACATGTAAATGATTTAATTTGCAAGGAGCTGGCACGTCTAGTCACAAGACAAGAGGATGCCTCATAGGCGCATTACACAGCATTACCAGCAGCTGACGTTTGATTGGGGTCGTATTGTGGGTTTGCATGAGGTCGGGGGGGGGGAGGGTCATATCGTGCAATTGCTCGGCATGTGGGGCAAGCAGATGTCAGTCGCCTAATGTTGGAACCAGTGGGCACGTGATGCCACCCACACATGTTGTGAAGGTTTTGGTCCGCCAAAACAGACCACACCAAGGGAGGGTTGTCATATTGTGCGCTAAGCATTACAGAACCCCATGACATCTGTGCCTGCCATCCGGACACAGGTATAGGACTCTCTACAACACCCTGTGTCATCCTGCACTGTGTCTCTATGACGGCATCAGCCGAACAATGGGTTCACCATCCCAGCACAGAGACGGCTGCGTTTGGAGTAGTGCCTTAATCGGGAGGCATGGACTGATGACGAGTAGCGTGGTTCCGTGTTCAGTGATGAATCTTGGTTCTGTATTACCACTGATGACCGTCGTGTGCGCGTATGGTAGCACCGATGGGAGAGAACCAGTCCTGCCAATGTTATGGAGAGACACACCGGCGTTACTCCTGGCATCATGGTCTGGGGAGACATAGGATATGACTTCAGGTCATCTCTGGTACTGATAACCCTAACCCTGGTACTGATAACCCTAACCCTGACGGCACAGTGCTACATCAGTGACATCCTGCATCCGCATGTCTTACCCTGTGTGTCTATGGACTGCCTGGATCATGTTGAGGTCCTCCTTTGGCCGGCCAGGTCCCCCAGTCTTTCCCCAATTGAACATATGTGGGATCAGCTTGGATGTCTTAGACCCAGTGTCAGTCTGCCGGATCTTGAGGGCCAGTTACAACAGCTGTAGGCCGACTTGCTGTAGTAGAGGATACAACGGCTGTACGACTCTCTTCCGCACCGTATCGCCGCATGTATCTAGGCCCGGGGGGGGTGTCACACTCTACTACAGGGGTCACCAACTCTGGTCCTGGAGGGCTACTATCCAGTAAGTTTTCTATCCTACCCGGCTTCTGATGAGCCACACTAGTTCTCAGGTAAATACCAGTAGCTCATCAGAAGCCAGGTAGGATAGAAAACTTACTTGATAGTAGCACTCCAGGACCGGAGTTGGTGACTCCTGCCATACTGACTTGGGACCAGCAGTGTGCCCATACTGCCAACTCTGTTGTCCGTTTGATCTGATATTATAGTCATTGCGATAGTCACATGACCTTTCACCACGTGCAGATTCATTTCCACCACTCTGTCTGGGTGCTTAACTTTTTTTGTCACTGAGTGTGTGTGTGTGTGTGTGTGTGTGTGTATAATATAAAAAATCTGTATGTTTAACACCTAACAAGGCTGTAAATTATGCTAAGTAACAATTGGGAGCTAGAGGGAGCAAAAATTGTGGTCTTTCTGGGGGAGAAACACAAATTTCAGTCATGTAAGCATATGTTTGCATAGCTATTTGAATCTGACACCGTCTGTTTAGCAGGTCTGACCCATGTCATTAACCTCCATGCCACCTGCTGTTTGTGATGTCCCCACAGGCCGTACCTCGCTGGGCAGTGGTGCCGGCATGGACATTAGCATCCAGGGTCCAGGCGTGGAGGCGCAGCATTGCTACATTGAGAACCGCGCAGGGATCATCACGCTGCATCCCTGCGGTACCCAGTGTGCCATTGACGGGCTGGTCACCTGCGCGCCTGTGCGCCTCTCGCAAGGTACCCGGGGAATGTGTTGCATCTTATGGGCTGTGGGCTTGATCCCATTCTCCCATCTGTTCAGAATCAGAATCAGAGTCAGAATCAGAATTGGGGTTTATTGCCAAGTACGTTCACACATACAAGGAATTTGCTTTGGTGGTTGGTGCCAGAGATGCGCACCAACACACTGAGGCAACCATCCGCAGCGCCTCATGAAGAACAGAAAAACAGGATTACATGAGGATAGGCGAGGCGAATAAAAAACAGCCCCCAGACTATTCTCCAGTAGGGAGTACAATTTAGGAACAGAAAAAAAATACACCTCAGCAACCTAAGCACATAGTCACCACACCAACAACAGAAAAGTCCAGCATAGACAAACAGCCATCCGGTCCCTCGCCGACTCAACGCGGGTCAACAGACCTGCCTGTCCGCGCTGGAGGTATGAAGCGGCGAAGGCGTTGGATTGGGGGGAGGGCGTCCTTGAGGTTTGGGGAGAGGAATGCAAGAGTCTCTCACTGCCTTGTTCTTCTGGGGGAGTTGTTGAATTCAGCAGCGGCCTTGGCCAAGGCCCGTGCTGATTAGTAGGGAGCCAAAAAGTAGATAATTAAGTTGTTTGGGTTTTCGGGCGAGAAGCTGTAATTTTGCAGCTTCTCTAATGTCCACGCTGGTCTCCGCTGTCCAAAATCCTTTGCAGAACTGTGAGCTTCTCCGTGATGTTATCAAGTCTATGGTCCATGGTCCATAGTCGTAACGATGGTATCCATTTGCGATCAATGGCCAAAGTCTGAGTGCCGACAGCTTTGCCAACTCCATCAATCATCCCGGCCAGCCTAGTGGGGCTTTGAGCGGCTGTCACCGTTTTCTTCAATTTCCGATATACCAGTGTGATGCCTAATCCAATCAGCATCAGACCTGTAATCATGGTTCCTAATAGGTAAATATCTTCGATGTCCTCCACGGACAGAGCCGCCAGACACACGACCCTCCACTTCTCCCAGAAGCTGTTAGCAATGGCTTGGTGTCTGTATGGGTGTCCTCACTCGTTCAGAACCTCTCCATCTGTCGATTGAGGCCGGCTGTCTGTATGGGTGTCCTCGCTCGTTCAGAACCTCTCCATCTGTCGATTGAGGCCGGCTGTCTGTATGGGTGTCCTCGCTCGTTCAGAACCTCTCCATCTGTCGATTGAGGCCGGCTGTCTGTATCGGTGTCCTCGCTCGTTCAGAGCCTCTCCATCTGCAGTCCCCACTAGTATTATCGTTTTGGCTTTTTGGATCTTTCCTCGAGCACTGGTCACTGCTGGCTGCTGAGCCAGCTCTCAGCACGCTTGGGGGCCCCAGAGGGGCAGTGCTTAGCTGTCAGGACTGATCTCCGTGTGTCTGGTGAAACCCAACCCGCACACCCCCACCATGTCTGGTCAGTCGGGGCTGGTTTGTGGGGGTGAGCGCATCGCTCCGTGTCTCCATAGTGAACAACAGGAAGAAGCCGGCCAGTGCACAGTGTCTCTGTGGGGGATGTCTCTGTGGTGGTGTTTTTGGGCACGGTAAGATGACTCCCATTGGGGGTTTATGATTTAGCCAACCCCCCCGAGGTGTTTTCGGGCTCCCGTCATCGATGGTCCATTTATCTGGGTGACCGGCAGGCAGACGCATCACCGGGACTAACGCGGTCTGCCTGTATGGTCCGACCTGCCCTCACGTGACAGCGAATGTGCTGGCAGCGTGTCTTTGAACGCAGGCGACGCCACAGCCCATAATCCCCCGAACCAAACGTAAGTGTTCAACACGCTTGGACGCACCATGCCTGGTTTACCCTGCTTGTGTGAGATGGAGCTTTTGATGCTCCTCTGTCATGTTGACCTGTGCAATATCACTCCAGACGTCTACACTTGCAGTGCTCAGTTTTAACTAATCCGATCTTTGCTGATGTGTGGCGTAAATATATTTTAAGTATTATTTGCTAACTTAGTATCCTTGAGGAGCTCTCTTAGTAATCTGGTCTGCTCTCTTACTCTGCTTGTTGGGTCTGCACCCCTTAATTGATACTCCTGACTAATATGGGTGTGGGATGTAGCCTCCATTTAACCCTAACAGCTCTCAGATCCTTTAGATTATGGTGACAGCAGAGATCTGTGGATAGGCGCTGTGTTTTCGGGAGCTGCTTGATTCCTGACTCGGGGTGAGTCGTTTCTCAGCCTCATAACCTGGATATATTTATGTGGCGCACGGCCTTCCTGAAAATCCAAGTTAAACCAGAGCTATGATCTTATTTCGCTTCTGCAGGGTCACAGAGCTCCTGTATAAGATTACGCTTCTATTCCTGGCCAATGTGACCGGTGTCCTGTTATGTGTCCCTGCTTCCTGCTTCCATTTCATTCATGTTGTTCTGTATGGTGTCTCTTTCTCTTTTAAAAGGGATTATTCAGTTTTGGATTGATCTGGTTAGCCTGGGCTTCTGGTTAAAATGGCTCTTTTTATCTCACACATCTTATCATTGGTTGGAGTGATTCATAAAGACTGTATACTGACAGAAACACCCTGAATCTGAAGATTATACCAATTCAATCCATATGTGATCAAGCTGATGCAAAGTGACTGTATATTATAGCTCTGAGAAAATGGGTGTTCTAATCCATGGAGTAGCATTGCATATTAGGAGAAGGCCAGGTTAATTGGACTGCATTGCCAGTAGAGTTGTCTGGTTGTGAATGTTTGTTGTCATGAGTCATGGAGGGTTCTGTCTCACCTGCTGAATCTGCCTCTCAGTTTATTATTATCCTTGGTATCTGGCCTGCTTCGTGGGCTTTTGTTCACCGCAGCCCTATGATGCCCATCGACTGAACAACAAACAAATTTATTTTTGTGTAGTCCGTTATCCCAACATTACATCGTCTCAAAGCGCTTTACAGCATCCCCACCCAAAGCCCCCAGTGAGTAAGCCATACATGACAGTGGCAAGGAAAAACTCCCAAAAAGGAAGAAACCTTGGGAGGGACCAGACTCAAAGGGGGAGCCCATCCTCCAGGGGGCAGCAGGGAGAGTCAAACAGGAGAGATGGCTAAGTGTCAAGTCACACTGTAACATTGTGTCATAAGATTTGAGCACAACCAGGGAGCAGGGAGGAGATGACAAGCCGGTGCCAACGCTCCTTCTAATCGCCAGGCAACCAGAAGGCAGGCAGCGGGTCACACATGGGAGATGACACAGACAGAACGGCGAGCTGGATGCAGGGACGTCATTGGAAGTGGCGACGTCACATGTAGCAGGATGTGCTGGATATCTTGATAAATTGAGGTCTCCAGGCAGCACACCCCAGGAGGAGTAGGGGAAATAAAATGTGCAATTAATCAAAGTAGGGGAGACTATAGGCAGTGCTAAAAGTTCGGTGAGTGCAATATGAAGTGCAACGTGCAAGCTCCGGCAGATATGGCTATGGCAGCATAAGTAGGAGGGTGAGGCAAGTGGGAATGCAGGCATAGGGAGTCCCTGAAATGTCAGCACTCCAATTCCACAAGGGATCGTGACGCTAGAGTGACAGCACTGTCAATTCAGTTTATCCAAAGCCAATGGCACCGACCCCACCCAGCTCTACACCTCACACTATAGGTCTGACCGGGAGTGAGGAGTTAGCTAGAGCTAGAACTAGTGTCCCTATAAGCTAAACTAAACAGGTGTGTTTTTAGTCTAAACTTGAATATTGAGAGTGAGCCTGAAACCTGCACATCCGGTGGAAGACCATTCCACAGCTGAGGAGCTGAACATGATTTCCGGAGGTGTTCAGTCAAACCAGCTTATTCAGCCCTGAATTTAGCTGTGCTTTGGCATTTACCAGAAAGGTGGTTAGGATGGACCTGCAGTTTGGTCGAGCAGAACCCTTCTTGCCGGGTGACCCCTAGCCCCCCACCAGCCAGCAGGTTGTACGTTTACCTTCTGTCCCCATCAAGGTGACCAGTGGCCCAGCAAGGCCTAACCTCTGCAACCTGTTCCGCTGGTCCTTTGCTCGCCCATTCTGCATGTCCCCTCAGTCTGCTCCCTCGTTATCTGACATGGTGTTCCTTTTCAACTTGGCTGCTCTGTAACTCACCTTGGACACCAGTAAATGAGATGCTTGTCCGCTGCTGGCATTGTAGCAGCCACCGGTCACATTGGTCTGGGCAGGTGCTGTCCAGGCATAGCAGGCCAGGCTCCAGCCCCCGCCAGCCTTCATCTAAAAACCCTGCACTGTTTTCCACCTCTGTGTCATTTTTCCAATGCACCATGGCAGCGTAGTAATATGGTCTGAAAGACAGTGTCCCTCGTTTGTACTGGCAGATGAGTCTCCTTATGGCACCTGAAGTGGGAACCTTTGGGTTTGAGTCCTTGGCTGTATTAGACAGTGACAGTCACTTGTGTGGCACCAAATGTATGGTGTAGCTGAAATGAGAAATCAGTGTAAAAAGTGGGGCTTTTACTTAGCTGATGAATAGCTGCTTTAGGAAGCAGGCTCACCCGGGGACATGCTGTTGTAAATGGACTGCATTTATATAGTGCTTTTTTCCAAAGCGCTTTACAATACATGCCTCACATTCACCCATATACACCGGTGGCGGAGGCTGCCATGCAAGGCGCCAACCAGCTCACCGGGAGCAATTTGGGGTTCAGTGTCTTGCTCAAGAACACTTCAATGGGGGCAGGAGGACCCGGGGCTCGAACCTGCAACCCTCCGGTTGCCAAACGGTAGCATCACCTCCTGCACCACCGTCGCCCTGTTGTACCCTTGGTTATGCCCAGTCGGGTGTATCTTGTGTAAACACTCTATCTGCTGTTTAGCCACAGATTGGTTTAGCAGAGGGATGTTGATTTGATGTTTGAACGTGGAGGGTCTCTGCAGAGGGTGTGACATGGCTGGCACTAACCCCCCTGTGCCCCACCACGCCCCCCCACAGGCTGTATGCTGTGCCTTGGCCAATCAGCCTTCTTTCGCTTTAACCACCCTGAAGAGGCTGACAGGATGAAGAGCATGATTCCGGATCGGGACCGAGGGGTCAGAGCCCAGGCAGGTGAGGCGATGCCCCTGCAGAGAAGCCAAGGGAGAGCTATTAGGACGGGAAAGACCCCTAGAGGTGGGGTATTTGAGCAGACAGGACCTGTATGGGTGGGCGGTTCATACCTGCGGACCCCGCACACACAGAAATGTTAGTATCTGCATGTTGAATTTCCAGCCTAATTGCGCCCCCTCCTGGCAGGTGCAGAGAATATTGTGACTGGGAGCAGTCTGTTCCTGCCGGCAGCCTCCTGTGAGGGATCTCCCCGTTGCAGCGACTCTTTGCAGAGGGACCTGCAGGAGATCATGGACTCCCTGTCGCCCCCTGCAGGCCCTGGCGCGCTATCTCTGAGCGGTGCGGCTCGGTATTCAAGGTCCCCCCCGAGGAGCCCGCCAGTGAGCTACAGCGGTAATAACAGCTCAGCCCCATCGCCCCCACCTTTCTCCTCCCCTTCGTCAGTGGACAGCTTCGGCTACAGCCCCCCCTGCTTGCCCCTGGTGCCGACCCGCTCTTCCAGCTACCATTATACCTCCCGGGGCCCCCCGGGCACACCCCCCCACAATCAGTCGTATTTCCTCTCCTTCCTGGGTGGTGGGGGCCCCAGAGACCCGCCCAAACTGATTGGCACGGGGACACTGACCCCCCCCCGTAGCCTTCAGGAGCGCCCCCCCAGCCCCTCACGATCGCCCTGCTCCCCCCGGGGCCCCCATCCTTCACTGGAGTCCACAGTGCCCACTGCCCAGGGACAGCCCAGTGGTGGAGGCGTTTGGGAGCTGCGCCCCCCCAGCCCATCCTTAAATGGGCAGCTGCCACAGAGCCCCGGGCAGCATCGCAGACCAGCCGGGTGCCGAGGGCGCGGCCCGTCCGCAACACCGCCGGACTCTTTCTGCGGCCCCTCCCCCCTCGCCGGCCCCCATGGGCACCAGGAGCCAAGGCTCCCCCTGCTGGGTGGGTGGGAAAGCAAAGGCAGCATCGCTGAGGTCAGCGACAGCGAGAGTGACCTGCTGGCATACCATCAGCGGCAACGTGATGAGCGACTCCAAGAGCAGGAGGCGGAGAGGCTGGTGAGTGGGGGGGTGTGGAGTGGGGAAGCATGAAGAGGCGGGGAGTGCGGGGGTGTGGAGTCGGAGAAAGAACTCATTCCTTTGTTTGCTCTGTGTTCCAATGAGGTGAACATACTGAATCATGTTCTCGGGCCTATTTTTGGACCATGAGTCAGGCAAAGCACTGATTATGCCGCCTGGACCCCACACGCTGACCGGGTAGCTAATCCCCGTTTATATTTAAGCACAGCAACAAGGTATCTGGCCTCTCCCAAGCAATGCTGAAGTTTCTCATTCCTTTCCACTCTAGCAGGAGAAGAAAAGTCATCACAGAGATTCACTGCCTCTAATACTCATTGCCAGTACTGCTGCCACCAGGGCGCTCTCTCGTGATTGTTTTTTTATTATAGTTATTGGCAGCGTTGAGAATTTTAAGGTTGCTTTGGTGCTTGATTTAAATTTAGTTTCATGTAATGTCTTTCCCAGCAGTATGTGTAGCCTTCATAAAATCCTAAAAATGTGTGGAGCAGCGTGCATCACAACCTCCTAAACTGTTTTGTGTTTTGGGATTTTGTGTAGAACCTTCATTCCCACAGATAAAAAAAAAAGTGTTTCAGAGCATTTTTGTCAAGGGTGAACTGCCCCTTAAGCTTTTTATTAATTGATATTTTGGTTATTGATCTTACTAATTAATCATTTTTAAGGATTAATCCTAATCAGATTAAGGATGTACAACTTGCAATTACGGTACACTGATATCTTGTTATTTTGTAAAAAACGGCACGTACTACTCTCTATTTTCAGGGAAATCACTGCCCATTTTGCAGTGGTCAGTCCAGCCTTCACTCTCCTGCTGTGTCCCTTGTAATGCTACGCTCTTGTATAATGTCACATCCAAATCTCACATTCCGGGTGGGGATTGACCCTCCCTCATCCTGACATCATTACCCTGAATGCACCCGCACATATCCTGTTATGAAAGACCAACCTCATTTGGAGCTGAGAGGTTGTGCTGTGGTGTCTGGTGGGCTTTGCTTGCTGGGAGAGCCAAGGTCTGCTGAGGGGAAGGTAACCATGCAGACGACACAGACGCTGCTGTGGTTGTGATGGATAGGCGTTTGGTGCTTAGAGACACTGGGGTGGCACTGGATCGGGCAGAAGAAGCCAGGGACGGCATCACTGTCTGTTTACTGACTTTGCTGAAGGAGAAGCCGGCTTACCTGAGCAGTATAGCGACTGTGAGGCAGGTAACTCCGGAACGTTCTGAACTTGTTTCGTTGTCAGACACTGTAGAAAAGTGTAGTGAGTGAGATGAGTGTGTTTGTGAAAGCTTGTTTGCACTTTGTGTGTGGGATTGAGTGGAGTGCGCTTATCGAAGGGGGTGCTGATGGCTTTGCTCAGATGAGCTGACAGCATGTGTTTGCTGGGCGCTCCCTCAGTCAGAGACAAGTGTGGGGGTATTCTGCTGTGTACAGTGCAAGAGACCTGAACTCTGTAAAACCAAAGTCAGCGGGAGGGTTGGGGGTGCAGGGGTGCTCTAAATTAAAGAATCTACTTCCCTTTGTTTTACTTCAAATGTGTTTAAATTATCTTGAGCAAGTGTGGAGTAAGCTGAGCAGTGCTGGCCCCCTGGGGCAGAGGATGAGGATGGGGGTGTCCCAGGGGTGTCTGAGACGCTGCACATTCCACTGAGTTTAACACCGCTAACCCCCCCCCCAAGCGATTAGTGCACTATCTGCACAACCCCTGTTTACACAGATACCCGGAGGCCCCTTGCAGGAAGGTCGTTCTCGTGAGTCCATGGGCTGTGGCCCTGCAGGAAGGGGGTTTGCAGTGGGGTGGCTGGGGACTTGCCGCTTCACTGGAGAGCAGGGTGGGGCTGCGTAGATGCAGATGTATATATAGATCACTGTGTCTCTTCACGGGCTGGATTAGGTCAGTTCATCTGTGTGCGCTGATAGCATGAAGCATGTCGTAGACTTAACCTAACCTAATATGTGATGTCTTCTCTAGCAAACCAATAGCATAAATTACTGATATTTGTTTAGCTTGAACTCGCATATTTCTGGTGAAGGTAACTTAAAGTTACTGAAGAACATGGCATTTTGGTGTTCGTGGGATGTAAGTCTGGAACATTTTTCTCTGCATGTCAGTTTTTAGGATAGAAAACTGCAGTGAAACAGGGGAGCTGGACTTGGGGATACTTGTTGAGTCCTGGCTGATCTTGCACCTCAGTGTTTCCCTGGTCCCGGAAATAGTACCTGAGTGAGACATGACTGATTAGATCCCAGGGAGTGAGAGGGAGACCGCGGGATAAATATTGAAGGCTATTTCATACATTGAGAGGCTGTGGATGTGAGGCAGGGATGTTGGAAACCTGTGTTATAAGGTTGTGGTATAATTAGAGCTGAAATGTTTGGGTTTTGGCACAGTCCCCGCTATGTTATGGTAAAATTACAGCTGAAATGTTCAGCTTCTGACACAGTGCTTGCTGTGTTATGATATTATTAGAGCAGAAATGTTTGGGTTTTGGCACATTCTCTGCTATATTTTTCCTTTAATAGACTAGTCTGTCCCATGTGAATTGAGGACCCATTTGTTGCCTGCTGCAGAACGTGCATGTGGATAAACGGCCAGCTGCTCCAGTGATATTTGCATGTCCACAGGAACGCCAGCGTCTTGAGACTATCCTGAACCTTTGTGCCGAGTACAACAAGGGAGATCCGGGTGTAGCTGAGGCCGTGAAAACGGGCTTTCCATTTGTTGGTCTGGGTGGGGCCTGCGGCAGGAGACCCTGCGTGGATGCGGGGGACGGTTTGGAGCAAACGCAGCTGGAGAGCGATGAGGAGAACCTCAGGGAGGAGAACAGCAGCACAGAAAGCACCCACCAAGAGGTGAGGGCCCGCCAGTAAGGAAGCTGTGCAGTTAGGTGTCATGTGCATTACGGAGACGGATGGATGTTTCCATCTGACTCTCATGCTGCACACACACCAGTGCGAGGACCCACTGGAATCTGGGTCCCCAGAGTTGGGAGACCTAGAAGAAGAACGGCTGCGAGTCCTGGCCCAGGTGGACAAGCTGAAGAACCGAGTCTCGGAACTGGAGAAGCAGCTGCAGGAGTCCCAGGAGGAGGTAAGGAATCAAGATCTACCCTCAATGCCCCTTGGTGGGGGGATGGGGGGAGACGGGCACTAGGAAGCCTTTACCCAATTATCCTGTGCTGGAATGAACAGGAAGTGGCAGAGGAAGGAAGAGAGTCACTCCCTTATCATTTTCCCTCATAATGAAGTGACTTGAGTATAATGATGGCTGATAAGCTCTATCTGTCATCAGGGTAAGTGTGTGCTATGTGTCTGGGCTCATACTCACAAGGAAACCTAGGGTTCACTGTAGGACTGCTGCTCTTCTGCCACCCCTAGGCAGATCTGGAGCAGGCGCTGCTGCAGAGGGAGCGGCAGGGGGAGCTAGAGCGGGCAGAAGCAGAAGCACAGGCCATTGCACAGCTGCAGCGCAGACTGAGCGAGTTGGACAGCGCCATCCAGGGCGAGAAAGAGAAGGTACCATGCCGTTTACATAGTGTGGATGCCAGGGTGCAGAAATATGTGACGTTACGATCCAGGTGAATCCTTGGGGGGTGGATGTTTTGTTTTGTCAGGGAAGGGCGAGTGTCGAATCAGATCGGCGGGCACTGGAGAGTCTGCGTGGGGGCTTGGAGGAGCTGCAGAGTCAGCTGCACGGGTGCCCCGAGTCCCTGAGAGAGCAGCTGCAGGAGCGACTGAAGCGGGTGAGGGCACCCCTTGGTCTGTCGCTTTAACGGGACAGCCTAATCCAACTTCACCTGGGACAGCACTGATCCCCTCCCACCACCACTCCTATCAGGAGTCGGAGCTCCTGGACTTGGAGACCAAGCGTTTTGAGGACCTGGAATTCCAGCAGCTGGAGAAGGAGAGCAGCCTGGAGGACGAGCGGGAAACTCAGAGTCAGAAGCTGCTGCAGGAGCAGGCCGGGTACCAGAGCAGCCTGGCCCACAGAAAGGTGGGCGTCTGTGAGGCTGGCTACTTCTTTGGGGTTAGAGCTCAACGTTAGAACAGCCCAGCCGGCTCAGGCTCACACGCGGCCACTGGTGCGAGTGTGAACTTTGAATGGATAAAGCAGTTTCCTGTTCTTACAGGAAGTGCTTCAAGCCCAAAGTCCAGATTTCTGCCCATGAATGTGGTGATTTTCTGTGCATCTTTGTCGGTTTTGGTCGAGTAATTAGTTGTATTGGCACCATAGCCAGTTTTTAATCTAAATATTTTACTGGACTGATTCAGGGAGTTTACTACAGCAACGCCTCCCCTACGGCTAAGCATGAAGTCTGGTGTGCTGGTCTGCCTGGGACCGACTCTCCCGTTTTGTCACATCCTGCCCAGGAGAAAGTGGCGGCACTGGAGAGCCGGGCCAGCAGCCTCGGACTGGAGGTGGCCCAGGAGTGTGAGAGGCTCAGCCGGGAGCGGGACCATACCCTCCAGCTACTGGACAAGGTACACCCAACCTCGGTCTGTGTTATAACCCTTTTCCCCACATCCTGTTGACCACAGCGGTCACTATATTATTGTTTATTAACACTCTGAGATGTTTTGTAGGAGAAGGAGAGGCTCTCTAACCTGGAGAAAAGGTGCCTGAGTCTCAATGGAGGGACAAATTTCTCTAAATGTTCCCCTACCACGAATGAGGTGAGGTGATACTGCCCCCTTCTGGTAACACACAGTATAGTGTTCATTTAAGTGAAAATGAAAGACTATAATAAGTCTTCAGTCTTTGTCTCTTACATGTTTTTATTCCATTGAAGGTGTCTTGATTCCAGTTTACGTCAGGGTGTGAACTTAAGCAAGAATCCAGAAACTGCTGTATCACTTGCCGTCTTATTCAGAGGGCGTGGTTGTGAATCCGTGACACTCTTCCTGACCAGTAAAACTTTGAACAGGAAGTGCTTCATATCAGCGAGAGTGACCTGTCAGATGAATTCCACTCCCAGAATTCCCTATGTCAGCCTGCTGATGCAGTCATAGGCCCTTCCTCATCCTCCTCCTCTCTGAGCAGGCCTCGAGAGGTAATGTGTCACAGTGCCCAGTCTGGGAAAATGGAAGATTCTGGCACACACATTGCTGTGGTTACAATACAGGGCCAAAGGACACATTTATCCTTTATTGGTCCAAACTAATCATGTTATGATTCTGTAGTGAATCTAACAGGGGTTTAGCTGATGCTGGAGCACAGGATTGGTGGTAGTGAGTGACTGATAGAGTGCGAGAGAGAGAGATGGTGTGAGTGAGTGTGTGTGTGTGTGTGTGTGTGTTTGTGTGTGTGAGTGAGCCCGTGTGTTTGTGTGACCATGACATGACAGTCTCTTTGTTCCATCTGGCATTCCATGTGGCGGCCTTAGGATCATGCAAGGATGCCAGATGTCTGTAGGACATACGGGGGTGATGGGCACGACTCCTACTCTGCCTGTCCACCTCAGCCCTGCTTTCCCCTTCCTCCCACTGAGGTACCTCAGCACGCCCCTTTCCTCTTCCTCCCTCTAAGGTACCTCAGCATGCCCCTTTCCTCTTCCTGCCTCTGAGGCACCTCAGCATGCCCCTTTCCTCCTCCTGCCTCTAAGGTACCTCAGCACGCCCCTTTCCTCCTCCTGCCTCTAAGGTACCTCAGCACACCCCTTTCCTCCTCCTGCCTCTAAGGTACCT
>JAODLC010000040.1:4168476-4179148 GCA_026781145.1 Hippopotamyrus pictus | reverse complement strand
GCCCCCGATGCAGGTAAAACAAAGTAAGGTGACATGGTTTACTTTTTTGCCGATTTAACCTAATTTAAAAAACTTTAGTACTTCCGACAATGGACTTTTTGAAAAGAAGACAGATTACGGATTTAGTCAGTGTTTTTTTCATGTTTCTATAATAAGATTTCAGCGAGTTATGAACTGAAATACACGAGAAAGATACTCGGCATCGTTAAAGTGAGTAGTCAGTCAGTCAGGGGCTCAGCCATACTGACAGGTGGGTTATCAATGAAAGCTTCCAATAAACTGGGATGTCCTATGAGCAAATGATTTGAGCAGACTGTGGTGCAGATTGCAGCAGAGTACGCAGACAGCAGTGTGTCCAGCACATGATGGACATAGAGACGGATAGAGACCTAGAGCAGCAGGCTTCAGGATCCACCTAAAGGTCCTGCTCTCTTCTTCACACACACAGTGCTTGTACTTGCACCCTTCGCAGGCTTGGGCCGTGAATTCAGCCGACTCCGCCAGGCTCACCTGAACCTAAACATCAAGACACACAGTTTACTATCGGCACCAGTGACAGCAGCAGAGATTGAACCCCTGTGTGCATCTCACGTGTGAATGCGATAATAATAAGAGTGGGAATGGAGAGGGAAGCTCTGAACATCATATAACAAAGGCTCTTTTCTATTACCCATTTATACACTCATGCGCTGCTCTTCATCCTTCTTGCCTAGAAGAGGCCATGCTAGGTGCACTCACCATGATACATCTGGGGAGGTAGCTGAAGACGGAGGCTTTGAGGGTGAACACCTCACCCCGGACGACAGAGTAAGGCAACGTCAGGCTCACGAAGAAGGGCTGGTAGGCAGTGAGCTGGGCGCTGGAGGCCAGGCCAAAGCCCACTGGGGAGGTACAGAAAGCCCCCGCCACCCATTTGGTGATGGTATCTGGAATGGTGTGCGTCACATTCACGGAGCCCGAGTCTCTGTGGAGGGAGGGGGAGACAGCTCTCACACAGACGCACTACAGTCTGACACAGAAGAGACATGGAGGATCCAGCCAAACAAACTGGACCCAAATGTAAATTCCAAGCAAGGCCCTGTTGCAGAAACGTTCTTGTTCCCCATCCTCCTTCTTTGGAGCACACACAAGGGGTCTGTAAGTACTAATCTGGTTAGGGCTGAGTGCTGAGCGGAAGGTTGCCAGTTTGAATCCCGTGGTTGGTACAGTCAAACCTCAGATTGCGAGTAACTTGGTTTGCGAGTGTTTTGCAAGACAAGCAAAATTTTTTAATAAATTTGAACTTGATAAATGAGCGAGGTCTTGCAATACGAGTATTATGTATACGTTTTGTCTGCCTAGCGTCACGTAATCACAGCTGAGCCGATGGTTCTTCTCTCTCTCTCTCTCTTTCTTGCTGCGGGATTGTGGGTAATCGTCTCCCATGCTCGGTCTCAGTCGGCGAGCCTCACTAGTATAGTCAAAAATTAGTAGAAAAGCACCACCCGAATGAGGGAGTAGCAGTGCAAGCAATGAATCTGTTTAACGACAATGCAATGTCCACATTTCCTCGAAATCGAAAAGGAGGCAGAAGCGGCTGTCATTGGATAGGTTCCTTGTTAAAGTCACACAAAAAGAAAAAAATTCCAGTGAACCAACAGATAGCAGTGATTCCGTTATAGTGAAAGTCGTCCTACAAAATAACCCTCCTCTTCTCTCTCTCGTCTCCCTCACACCATCCACGATTCTTTTCAAAGGTAAAGTGCAGGTTAATTTGTTTTATGTATTTTTACTTTATATTCTGTATTAATAATTTTTTAACAAATATTTTTGGGTTGTGAAACGAATCACCTGAGTTTTTATTATGTCTAATGAGAAAATTTGCTTTGATATAGAAGTGCTTTGGATTATGAGTATGTTTCCGGAACGGATTATGCTCACAATCCAAGGTTTTACTGTACTGTAATTTCACATTTAGGCCTCTAAACCCAACGGCTCCAGGAACTTGCTGACACAGCTGAATGCCGCTTCGGATAAATGCATCTCCTGAAGTAATGTACCATAAATCGTCCATTCTGTGGCGTTGCCTGCAGTGTACAAAGCCATTGAAAAGCCACTGAAAGGCTCTGTTTATGTTTCTGTCTATATGCAGGTGCACTTGTGTTATTTTTTCAATTAGGGTTTACGTACGCTTGTTTTCTGAACATTTATAATACAAATGTCATTGTAGGTTGACTTATAGTGTGAAATGTACAGCCGCATAAACACTTCAGATAAAACAGCCTGGTAGGTGGTGGAATGATGAGATATTCCCAACCCATCCTGGCGGGGCGTACCCAACTGGCACCAGGTCCCAGATCCACGTCTCTGGGAAGTAGGTGCGGACGGTCTGCTCCGGCAGATCTACTGCGTCCGCCTCAGTGTCATCAGTCAGTACATCCCAGGCAAGCGATTCGGCGGAGCTAGGCGGACCGGGTTGGCCAACCAAGCCGACCATGCCCTTCTCCCCGATTAGCTCTGGTGATACAAGGTACACTTTATGGCGGATGCCTGACAGGAGGTAATGGGGTAATAAAATGGGGTAATAAAATACAAAAGCTTTCAATTTATAAATTGTGGAAGAGATGAACCACTACTACAACAGGAAAACATTTTTCCCGAAATTTAATTAAATCTTTAGAAATATTACCAGGTTGCCTAAATACGCACGGCCCAAGAGTCCTCACGCTGTAACTTGTTATGACTTTTACTCCAATTTCCTAAAAAAAAAAATACCAAGATGAAGGTAATGGGGATTGGCTGCACAGCGGCTCGGTTGGGGGCAGCCCACACCCCTGGGTGCGCCCAGCAGCTGCTCTGGGTCCTGGGGGGTTCCTCCAGGTGCCTCCTCCGGCTTTATCCCCTGGCCCAAAAACACACACTGTTCCCATTAAGTGTGCATCACATGTCCTACCAGGATCCCGTCCACAGTGTTACGTAAACCCGAGACACACATCAATTACCTCATACCTCTTAAAGAGCAATACGGCTTACAGAGTTAAACATCCTCGGTTCTGTGATGGACACCTGACTACAAATGGGGCTGGCAGAGGAGCTGAGATGGACTCACCTTGAAGACGCTGTATATGTCATTGTGGCAAACCTGGAAGCTGCTCACTTCATCGTTTACGCGCCAGTCGTATCCCGAAAGCCGCTGCAGCGGCAGCTGACTGTACATCTGGTGAGGGAAGGCGATTACAGATCTTTTAATGTTTTTATCATGGCAGACAGAATTTTTATTTAACAGCACGGATATGCTACTGTAACAGTAATTGTTTGATGTGGGTGTCCCGAATCTGGACTGGGTGACGAGCAGATTGGGATGCATCTGAAACCAGGTTTTGGTGACTAAGCAGCTGTGCTTACAGAGTTATACCTCACTGAGGATGGAAGGTATTAAACAAACTGGGCAGAAATTATTTTTTAAAAAGTAGGAGCAACATCTTTCTGCTGTTTTTTTCTGTGGGCAAGTTTTTAAAATGAGAAGATTTAGTCCAGCATTTGTTACGTGGTGAATTAGGGTTAAAAAAATCAAACTCTTAACGGCGTATCTATGCTGGGGGAGTGTTAATAGGTCAAAAAGTCAGAGCAAATGGACAATAAGTGGGTCTTGATGTTGATGTCCAAGCTAAGAGGTGAAAATAGAGATACTGTCGGTGTGACAAACGCAGGCTACTTAATAAAGCTGTTATGTGTGAGGCACCCCAAGTTACTGTAAGGAACAGCACATAAAAAACAGGTATGACACACGGATGCTTCAGGGGGGCGGGGGTCTTCATGCAGTCAAGAGGCTCATTTATAAAGGCTTTGTATAAACAAAATAGCTGCGAAACATTCCTACACTCATTTATATATGCAAAAATTTTGGGATTTACAAATGAATAACATAAACAAAACATGCACATTTCCAAATGGCCCTGAGCAGTCGTACGAAGGTTTTAAAGGAAACGGGAAAAATGCAGCATTGAGAGTTTAGATAGAAATGAGCACGAAAGTTGCATTTCCTGTAAATTTTAGCACTTGGTGAAAAGTGCGTTAATGAATGCAGACATGGACAGTATAGGGGGTGTCACCTGCCCAATAATCAAATCCAGCCAATACAGACCCCACCCCCCCAGAATTTAGGTCCATGGTGGTGACCTCACCTCCCCAATATTGAACCAAATATTCAACTCCTGAATACAGAGACATTTTTACTAAATCTGGTATAGAACTGACATTCAGAATTCGTTTTCTAATTTTTTTTTAATTTATGAGTTTGTCCAACTTTGGAGAATTTTAGGGGGCTACATACACACGGACATCCTCGCCGCCTTCGAACGCAGTGACTCGCCGTAACAGAAACCGCAGATCCGACTGTGCAATAAAGTCTTGTACGATAGTCTTTTAGGACCTGGGACCTACTGAGCAGTAACATGGCATCTTTCCCAGTGCGTATGCGCGCGATCGTGCAGCCGGCATGCATAGGGCGGTACATATGCACTGTCGTGAGGTAAAAGGTACATACGTGCTGTTGTGAGGTGAATGGTACATATGCGCTGTTGTGAGGTAAATGGTACATACGCGCTATCGTGAGGTGAATGGTACATATGCGCTGTTGTGAGGTAAATGGTACATACGCACTGTCGTGAGGTAAATGGTACATACGCGCTATCGTGAGGTGAATGGTACATATGCGCTGTTGTGAGGTAAATGGTACATACGCACTGTCGTGAGGTGAATGGTACATATGCGCTGTCGTGAGGCGAATGGTACATATGCACTGTCGTGAGGTGAATGGTACATACAGTATGCGCTGTTGTGAGGTAAATGGTACATATGCACTATCGTGAGGTAAGTGGTACATACGCACTGTTGTGGAGCTGACTATGCATAAGGGCGGCTAAGCTGAACTCCCAGCGAATGCTCAGATATGAATGCATTACTTAACACTATTATTATAATGACAGAATTAGCTGGCAAGTGTCTATCACGCCAACTTGGTAAACAGACAAATAAACTTTACATAATAGATACCTTTGGCTTCCAATTTACAAGTTTATATCTTAGACAATTTTCTGCGGCAAGAAATAAAAGTTTCATATATTTTTTTTTAAAAACCAATTGTACAGCAGGTGGTAATACAACTAATTTATCTATTTTTGTTTATCTGTATATGTTATAACTGAGTTCAAAAATGCAGTTATTGACCAGTGATAAACATTCATTTGTACTCTTTTGAAGCTTTAGTATTAAATAAGTATCAAGTGTTCTTGCTAAAATTAGTCAGTTTCCTTTATAAGTGCAGTATGTACATATAAAACATGCCTTGATAATAAATTTTATTATTATACTGCTAAACCAAAGTTTCTTGTAAGGACAGAATTGCTGGGTAATTTAACATTACTATCTACAGTACATACCAATTTGGTTGGTTTGTAAACAAACAAAACAAATCCCGATCTATATTATGGATCATGATTCAAACCAAAAATATTGTAATATGACACTTTGGCCATAACAGATATTATATGATAATAACAATCATTCTGCTCATATAATTGTATAATGTGTGTTATTAATGTACATTGAAGCTGCTAAGGTATGTTAGGATGTTTAGGTATACAAGCTGCTTATGAATGTATTATGAATGCATTATGGACGCATTATGAAGGGGCAGTTAATGTAAAGCACCACACTCTTGTATTACTAATTATATAGCTTCAGGATTAAAGCTCTGTAGGCATGACCCATTTATACTCTATGTGGCCTGTTAATTAAAGTAATTGTCTAATTTAGCCACACCCTCTGCTGACACAGTTGTATAATTAAATACACAGTCAGAGAGATGTTGGACAAGCTGGTATCACTCATTTCAAGTAGATTTCTTCTGTGTCTGTCTATGACAGATAGATTACCCACCCAGTCCACAGTCAGCTGCTGCTCTGGTGCCATCAACAGCATGCTCTGGTCGATGGCCCTCAAGGAACACAGTGACCCCGGGTGAGCCGTCAGCTCCAGCGATGTCTTCTCCCCAGGGAGCTCCTGGAGGGAGGGGAACTTGAGGGACACCTGGAGAACAGTAACGGTAAACAGCGCTGATAACAGAAACCAGGGTCGTCACTGAGGCCTCTTGTTTGAAGATAATCTGTCCTGCTCCGGTTACCTTGTTATTCAGGCATTTCTCGATGGGAACGCTGTAGCTGTCTGCCACGATCTCCTGAGTGGGCAGCAGTGTGTAAATCACCAGCTGGGCATAGGGAGCCCAGGATCTTATCTGCCTCAGTGGGACAGTAACCTCGCCTGTGTTCACTAGAACAATAAACGGCCATGGGAACCCATGTGGATGAACACAGAGATAGATATGTTATTTACAGGAAGTCACATCATTACTTTTCCAAACATTACAGGAATTAAAAAGTAACTTAAGGGTCTAAATGAATCACCTTTTGCTTCCTTCACTGCTATTTCCAGCTGTCCACTCTGCACAAAGTGGCCTCTGGAAAATACCTGATCACATGGGGAGGGTCAGAGAAAGAACAAAGAGCCCAGATGGGTATGGAGACACTGACTGCTCCGAGAGGCTGCGGACTGAGCCAGTCTTTGACCTGTGTTCTGTCTTACATTGTCTTACATTACATCTTAACTTACAGTCATGGAAAAAATTAAGAAACCACTCTGTATTTTTAACACATCTGCATTTTTTTAAGTCCTGCCTTAACCGCTGAGCAGCAGGTTGTACACAAGAATAGGGTTAAGCAGGAGACACTGGGAATAACCAGAAACCAGCCAGGTAGAGGGCAGAAGTAATTGTCTAATGTCAAAAATGACCGTCAATCTTTCTGACAGTGCCTCATAAATCATAAATCATCAAGTCCATTCATCTATCTCGTGTGGATTCCCCATGTTCACCAGTTGTTTCCTGTTGCTGTCATTAGTTCAATGTATTTAGTCCGCATTTCAGTTTGTTTCTCCAGTCTGATCATTAACGTCATTGTGTTGTTTTGCCTGTTCGCCGTTCTCAGTTAAACCCTGTGTTTCCCAATCTCTTGAGTCCTGCCCCTGTTTCCCCGGTCCCGGCTCCACAGATCGTCACACGCACACCCATAAATTGAGAATTTTTTTCCATGGCTGTATATCCTACTTTACCATTAGGCAAGGTAGGCAACCGCCTAGGATGCCCAAAATATAGGGGCCCGATGAAAACATAAATTCTTGAAGTTACATTTAAGGGTATAACATAATGTGATCATTTAAATTATAGCAACATGTCTGTTATTTGCGTTTTTAGTGACATTCTTCTGGACAGACAAGATTGCTGAAGAAAACAGAGCATAGATACAAAGCTAACATTATGGGCCCTACTTTTGAGAAATTATCACGCTCAGCGCAGGTTTATTCAATGTAAACAAGATTAGATCACAGATTTATAAAGAATGAAAATTTCAACGGCACAAACAGTTCATGACTGAAAACGGGTTGCTTACAACCTGAAACATTTGGGGGGCTGCCGGTTTGAGCATAATGATTGCTTTCTGTGACAACCATACAACAAGGGTTCTGAAGAACTGCAAAATCTGGGATCATCAGCAATAACATCTGGAACAGTCGTGAGTCCATGTACGAAGAACACCCACCAGGTTTTTGTTCGTCAAAAGCACAATCGTTTTCCACTGCCTAAAGATCACAGTGTACCTGCAGTGCACCTGACTTCTTCATCAAGAGCGACACACACGGGCACTCAGGTACATTTGCTATTTACACAATGTGGGCATTGGATGGAAAAATGACAGTTGCGACAGGCTCATGCAAGCATAAACACCTGCGTCATGCCCAGTGTCGCTTTGCGATGACGTGAAGTAGGGCCCAACATCGCCCATCACTTGTAGACAAATTGTGAATAGAGAGAACAAAGTCCAATGAGTGCATGCAAAAATTCAAGACAAACCTTAGCAAAAAAGGAAACAGCTACAGTTCTTAAATTTGGCAGATCGATCCGCCAACGCGATACCCCCCTCCTCCCTAATTGGTGAATTTTTCCAAAAGCACCCTCTTCCCCACCATAATCAGTAAATGTTACCACTAACACAGAGTGCCTTTATTGTCATATTATTGATGTTCCATTGTTTTTAACTCCATCTCCTTTCTCTTTTGGCTCCAAAAAAGAACTCAAATGGCCACTTAGGGGGACCCTGCCCATGTCAGCTTAGGGCCCTCTGACAAGTTAGTCCTCCCCTGATATTACACAAAGCTAGCTCTCTTTCGCGTAGCTGTATTGTAGGACGGTGCACTGAAGTTCAGCATAAATACCTGCCTGAGCAGCTGTCCCACAGCCTGTCCTGTAATTGTTAGTGGATGTAGGGTCTCTGGCCAAAAGCCTCTCAGTCACCGTCTACAGACTCACCATGTAGTAAAAGTACAGTGACTCCTGGCCTTTCTGCAGTGCTGCACCCTGGATGATGTACTTTGCCCAGACAAGTCCTTCCTGATCACATGGAAGCTTCCCCAGGACCGACATGATCTTCAGATAGCTGTTGCTCTTTGAAAAAAATGCCATGACGATCTTCTTATGAGATCTGCAAATCCGTGACGTGCATGTTTGGTGATAGGCCTAATTGAGAGGAGGACAAATGCGTTCAGCACTGGAAAGATGGTCACAACATCTTATATTTATGCAATAACATACGAGAAGTAGTGTGGTTGTACTCCAATATATCACAGCTGAGATTCGGTTGTAGATAATCACAGTCATGATATACTGGAGTACAACCACACGATTTCAAGCATCTTTCTGCTGTCCCACCAAGCAGCTGACGTCCATGGGATGTTGTTTTATGGGCTAGTTCTTGTTTGCCACTTATGGCCTTTATTTGGACCAGAAACAATTGTTGAAAACTGAGCTGGGTTTAGTCCGTCTATTTTGGTCCACATTTAGCCCAAGACGAGAGTCTCATTCGTACCACGTATAGCCTTAATACAGCCGTGAAAATTGCAGCAAGTGGGGAATCATCACGGTGAATTTTGTGTTGTGTAAACTTCACCCAAATCCTGTATGTTATTGAATATAATCAACTTTATAATAAAGAGGAATAATGTCGAAAGGTACAGTGTGCAACGTCACTCCAGGAACTAGTGGCCATCTGTGTGCTTTACGGTCTTATTTTGATGAATCGTACATTTTTTTGTAATGCCTCACTTCTGCTGATTAACTCCTCCACGTTTGACATTGCATTGTCCCACCCGATGGCAGTGATATAGTATGATGTGATTCCATATTAGATTCTTGATGAATGTGGGTTCTTGTTATTCAGCCTGATTCTATGTGCCCTTTTTTAACTTTGAGCACCCGCCCCTTCAAACATCTCTGCACGGCCCTGCTTATACCTGTTCGTATGACTATATGAACACTGTTTGTGATGCCCTAATGACCAAGTGACATTCCAGTCTATTCTCCTTATCAGGTAAGTTACTTATACCTGTTTGTATGACTATATGAACACTGTTTGTGATGCCCTAATGACCAGCCAAGTGACATTCCAGTCAATTCTCCTTATCAGGTAAGTTACTTTCTTCATTTATATCACTAAATTATATATATAAAAAGCTGCCAGCATGACAAAGTCTCTCTGCGTACTAGTAAAAAGGCTTGGTTCTGTTTCAGTTAACTTATTAATTTATTTGTTTGTTTGGTTATTTCATTCTAAATTATTTTTATTTGAATTCTTTGTGTTTTAAATGTGATTTTAACGTCTTTTGTTTAAATGTATGCCTTCGTAAAGCAGCTGAATTGCCTTGCTTCTGAATTATGCTATATAAATAAACTTGGCTCGCCTTGCCTTTGTGCTTATAGCGAACAAATGTCACAGGCCACATGATTATATGAATTAAATAATACCCATTTCTTTTTCATTTAGTTTTCATGTAGCTCTGCTCCATACAAGAAATTATAGGGTAATTCTATAAACAGAAAACCATACATATACACAATAAACACTGGTAACAGTTTCTATGAAGCTCCCCTTTATAATGCATTATAGACACATTAGTAATGCATTATAAGGCATCTATAATGCATAAAAAGTACTAAAAATTAATAAAGCATTACAGCATCTTCTATTGACAGTCAAAGGGCGTCATGATACTTCATAATTCACAATCAAACCAATTTTACATGAAAGATCATAGAGCCTTATAAATACCTTACTGCATTTTGTTATTAAAAACCATGTAGACTGTGGTTAATTGTAGTGTTCCATAATGCATGTACAGTACCAGTCCAAAGTTTGGACACGCCAAGCTTCCTACAAAGAAGGGTGATAGTGTCGCATGGCATGACCTGGTCACCTGACCTAAACAAGCAGAGATGATTTTGGAGGAATTTCACCAGAGTGTGATGGAAAAGTGGCCAATGAGTGCTCAGCATATGTAGAATCTCCTCTAGGACAGCTGGAAAAGCATCCAAGGACACCGGGAAACTGAGGAGACAGTAGGGTCAGCCAGTCCCTGGAGCAATTCACACACACACACACAAAGTGGTACCTCAGAACTCAAACTTAATCCATTCAGAACTCCGGATCGAATCCTAAAAAGTTCGAGTAGTGATCGAATTTTCCCCATAAGAAATAATGGAAAACCAATTAATTGGTTCCTGGCCCCCCAAAATTACACCTAAATA
>JAODLC010000040.1:4114779-4153631 GCA_026781145.1 Hippopotamyrus pictus | reverse complement strand
GCACTGTAGCGGGGCACATCACATAATACTGTCTTGGTATACGATGGTTTGGTATACTTCAGTGCGATATGCACTGTAGCGGGGCACATCACATAATACTGTCTTGGTATACGATGGTTTGGTATACTTCAGTGCGATATGCACTGTAGCGGGGCACATCACATAATAATGTCTTGGTTTACGATGGTTTGGTATACTTCAGTGCGATATGCACTGTAGCGGGGCACATCACATAATACTGTCTTGGTTTACGATGGTTTGGTATACTTCAGTGTGATATGCACTGCAGCGGGGCACACCACATAATTCTGTTTTGGTATACTATTATTTGGTATGCTCCGGTGGATTATGCACTAATGTGACGGTTGAAAAAAGGAACAGTTGGGTCCCTCCAGGACATTTGGTTTCCTCGCACAGCCCAAAGACACTCAGTTAGATGTAGCAACGTCTCCAAATTGCTTACAGTATGCATGTGTGCCAAGAACAGGCATGCCCTCCAAACAGAAAAGATAAACAGCTTCATTTATAGGATACAGTGTTTGCCGAAAGTCTTCGGATGCTTGCTTAAAAAATGTTGCAAATGTATTGGTTTCATAACAAAATTCCATTGATAAGTAGTGTTTAACTTTTTCTTTTAATTCTCACTATTTTTGACTTAGTCAGTTCTGTTTTTGCCGTTTTGCAATAAATTGCAATTTAGTCATTGGCTCCCAAAGGGATACTACGGATGTTTGGTGTTTTATGTTATTGCAAAGGTGTTACTAATCAAAAAGCACCCAGTGAGGCTGCTTGTCAATGAACTTTTTAACTCAGAACAGCCTCTTTTAGTGCTAGAATTTCAGTTTTAATTTATTACTACACAAAAAGAATGTTTTACTTAAAACTACTGGTTGTTTCTAATGTAGTGTATATTTTTTGTAAAAAAAAAAAATAATAATAATAATAACAAAGTAATGATTTTTGGTATAATCCAATGCATATGCAGTATTAATAATGAATTAAGCAAGCATCCCAGAACTTTCTGTGAGACCTGTTTGTATCAAGTGAACTTAAACTTCACTAATTCACTTTGAGCTGTCAATGAAAATGTCTCAATATGCGATTTTAATCACAAACTGTAGGGAACAATAGTTTTTCTACTAAATTATTAACACTTTTACGTGAACAAATTGACCACACAATAAACCCCTAAATCCAATTTTTAAAATAGTTTTAATGATTTGTTCTTGCACGTATGACTATGTAAAGAAAGCCTAACCTGGAAAGGCACGCAGCGGAAGAAAGGGTGTGCAACCGCCTCCTCCACTAAGACGACAGTGTCGTCACCCTCCATGAGCAGTGAGATGTTTAACGTCACCGGCATCTGAGACTTCAGGTGGATGCATACTGTCTCTGTGCTTCCGCTCACGGTTTGCGAGGTGACAGTCACCAGGTAATCCCTAATGGGAAAATCAATTAATTGTGGCAAAAGAAAGTCCCAATTAGACAGACTGAGTCATGCCAGGAAGGCATCTGCTTTCCAGCCACGCCTGTCATATGCAGGGCTGTGAGCCCATGCAAACTCCACACACGGAGCCGGAGCTCAGACCCGAAGCCGAACCACAGCCTGGTCTGCAGCCCCAGGCAGCGATTCCTAAAGGCTTCAGAGGCATGAATGGACAGGTCACTGTGGACGAGCTCAGGCAGCTGCTGCAGTGCAGGAGAGAGGCAAGCAACCACCTTAACATACATCACACGAGAAGCACCATTTAGGGCGACATTTATTGAGATTAATCTTTTTCAGAAGACATTTTAGGGTTGGCACTGAAGAGGTCAAGGTCTTCTCGGGGACGGGGGGGCTATCGAGGGGACTAAATTGTTTTTCGGTCCGGATAAAACACGGTACATATCGCATCCTGATTACGGGACCATTCTATTTAACATCTGTATTTAACGGACTGAAGGAAATCAGAAGCTTTATAGGTCAATGTGCAGTCTACTGTAACTAAAACTTCACCTTAATGTTAAAGTACTCACATTTTATATAACAGGCATATACTTAAACAAGCAATTAAAGCAGGTCTATATTTAAGACACCGTTAAAAAGTGTGATTTCTGTAGAAACAATTCTTACAAGTCAAAATTGGATCAAAATACCTTAGCACGTTATTTAACGCAACTTTTGAGTTCCTATTTGGTTGCATATAAAATTTCTAGTTTTAAACAAGGAAAGACGGTATAATTATTTATTTATTTATTTATTTATTTTTTGTAACCAAATTTTTATTGGTTTTTAGTGCAATACATACAAAAGTGACACATCAAAAACTGTTCGGTATAATTATTTTCTAAAATCTGTTGTGTCGTTGCAAATCCATAAGTGCCTGTTTGACACACGGACCTCTTACGAGTTACTTTAGGAAAACAGTACTAGGTTTCTCAGAATCACACAAAAAAAGAAATTCATTTAATAAGGTTACTCACAATACGTTTGCGCCACCCGTGCCTGCAACCTGCAGCAGGAAGAAGATAAGCAGCAGCTCGAACATAGCTGTGTCCGAGCTCAAGTTCGTGAGATGTTTCCCCATCCAAACGCGATACAGGAGAATATATTTACATGCCCCTTGCACGTACTTAACGGGAATCGTTACGTCATTTATTTGTGCAGTGTACCCTACCAGTAAATGCGATGGGTTGCATACCACGTAGCTCGTTGGTTTTCTTTCACAGCGGCGTCAGCAAGATTTTAATCCAGGTTACCCCGCATCCCCGCGCTGCATTCTTGGCACCCGCAAATGATGTGCAATGAAACCTGTTCAGAAATTTTAAGATGAATTTATTCAGGGGCGTCTACAACTTAAGTCGCCACAGCATCCCCTGGCGTCGGTGGTGATACCAGCCTCTTTCCGTAAGGCAATAAAAGTGACAAATTTCACTGCCATAACTACCCCCCCATCCACCTCCCTGAAATCAGTATGCCGAAGGTGGGATGTCAGCATAATTTTATTCTGTGGAAAACGAAAGACCAATCTATGGGCCTGATTTCATATTGAATTATAATATACGAAACATGTAGCTGAATGAGCCAATGAAAACCCTCATCCCCCACTGTGGAAAATGGATATCTGTCCAATTCAGCCATCTCCATTTTTCAGTATAGTTGTGTCTTTAGCTCTTTAGCTCTGGTACTGCTATCTTTTAATATTGATAAAGTATAAACATTGGCCAGCAATACTGGTATGTTATTATAACAATCAATACTTTATTAATTGTCATTATACCTTCCTCTTTTTGGAGTAAGTTGTCTGCAAAGGGCAGCCACCTGTAGCAGGGCCCAGGGTGCTGGGGGTTAAGGGTTTTGCTCAAGGACCTGTAGATGTACTGAGGCTGAACTGGTGACCTTGTCATTATAGGCACACAGGCTTAGCCCACTGAGCCTACCCCCCATTGGTATGTTAACCGATATCTTCTACATATCTACGTATTATTTGTACCAACCGCAGTGAGTGATGTCGGTGAGGGAGACATTTTATTCGCAGCTTCGCTCGGTGATTGATGGGTGCCCACGAGGTGATACTCCTCTGGTCATGGGTGACTTCAGTGCGACCACTGGCACAGACGGGGCTGGCTGTGAGGATTGTGTCGGTCCCCATGGGTCAGTTGACCGTGGTGAAAGTGGCTCCATGTTCCTTGATTTTGCGAAAGATCGGGGGTTGAAGTTTGCTGGATACTGGTTCCAGCACCCTGAGCTGTATTGTTGTACTTGATACTCCAGTAATGGTGGTGTGGCGAAGGAGATCGATCACATCCTCATGGGCAGGCGCTGAAGGCTCCTACAGAACTGCAGGGTCTACAGAAGTGCCCAGTTTGTCCTTACGAATGACACTGCAGTTGTGACCTCCTGGGCTGGCTCCTTTGAGCAGCTATTTAAAGATGATCCTCTGGCTTGGTCTTTGGATATCTCTGGGTCCACAGTTCTTGAGGCTGGCCCTTTGATTAGCTGTGAACCATGCAATCTCACTGAGATTGCACAGGTGGTGAACCAACTGAGGGAAGGCTGCAAGGATCAGTGGTGAACTTCTACAGGCTGGTGGTAAGGCTGTCCTCCTGGCATTGCAGGCAATTTTTGCTTCCATTTGGGAGAGAGGTGTATCCCAACTGACTGGAAAATGAGACTTATTGTCCCTATCTGGAAAGGGAAGGGCGATCACCTGGATTGCAGCACCTATAGGGGGATAACACTGCTGTCAGAGCTGGATAAGGTCCTTGTTAGGATCATACTTAACAGGATCCGGGGTCACTTGCTCACCTACCAGCAACCGGAGTAGTCTGGTGTTACGCCTAAGAAGTCTATCATCATCAGCATCCTGGAACTGAGGGTTCTTATTAATCGCAAACAAGAATCTCAGCAGAGTTTCTTTGCAGTCTTTGATGATTTTCAAATCAGTTGATCAAGCTGCCTTGTGGGACATCTTGAAACTTTGTGGGATCTTCCCAAAGTTGCTGGACATCATGCCTGGCCTGTACACTGGTACTGTGAGTGCTGTGCAGGGTGGAGGCAGAACCCCTGAGTTCTTTCAGGTGATTCTAGGGTTCGTTATGGGTGTGTTCTTGCTCTTACATGGTGCTTACATGGACTGGGTGTTGGGCAGGGTCATGGGGTCCAGTGGCTGTGGGGCATCTATTGGTGAAGAAATATTTATTGATCTTGACTTTGCAGATGATGCTGTGACCTTTGCTGAGTCAATGGCGGCCCTGATCAAGACTCTTGAGTGTCTGGACTTGCAAGTGTCCTGGATAAAAACCAAGATCCAGACCTCTTGGGCACAGCCATCAGCAATGTGTCTGTCTGCAGAGAGAATGTCAACCGCATCGAGAGGTGAGTCTTCATATGAAGTCAGTAGACAGATTGGAAGAGCAAGGGGGGGTTATGAGGTCACTGGAAAGGGGTGTGTGGCGCTCCAGATATCTTTGCAAGAGGACGAAGGTCCAAGTCCTTAGAGTTCTGGTGCTCCCTGTCTTGCTGTATGGCTGTGAGACATGGATGCTGTCCAGTGACTTGAGACAAAGACTGGACTCCTTTAGTAGTGTGTCTCTTCAGAGAATCCTTGAGTACTGCTGGTTTGATTTTGTCTGGTTTTGTGAGCGGTTGCTCGGGGAGTCCCAGACAAGGCACATTACTTGCATTTTGAGGGGGCATCAGTTACAGCACTATGGCCATGTGGCGCATTTCCCTGAGACTGATCTGGCTCGCAGGATCCTCATAGCTGGGGACCTGAGCAGCTGGACCAGGCCAAGGAGGCGCCCACGTAACACCTGGCTGCAGCAGATAGAGGGCCGTTTCTGGAGGGTGGAACTTGACCCTGTATCGGCCTGGGGGGTCGTCAACTGGGACCCGGAGGTGTTTTGTCATGTGGTGGGTACGGCAATGAGCTGTACCAGTGCATGTTTTCCATTCTAACCTGATCTGACTCTCTTTTTGGTTTCAGTTGGTCATCCATTTCCAGTTTTTGGATCAACTCCATTACCTAAATATCCCATATCTGAAATATTAGTGTATACAGCTGAAATTACTGCAATCCAGCAACATGGTATTTTGGTATACTTCACACTCTGAACCGAAATATGAAGTTTGCATTTGTTCCAGCCATATTTTAATCATTCCAAATCAGTGGGATCCGAAAAAAAAAAAAACATTTCAACAAGCATTTCCATCCATTTTCCAACCCGCTTTATCCTTAATGGGTCACAGTGGGGTCCGGAGCCTATCCCCGAAGCAACGGGCACGAGGCGGGGAACAACCCTGGACAGGGGGCCAGCCCATCGCAGGGCACGCTCACACACCATGCACACCTACAGGCAATTTAGTAATACCAATTAGCTTCAGCATGTCTTTGGACTGTGGGGGGAAACCGGAGTACCCGGAGGAAACCCCACGACGACACGGAGAGAACATGCAAACTCCACACACATGTGACCCAGGCAGAGACTCAAACCCGGGTCCCAGAGGTGTGAGGCAACAGTGCGCACCACTGTGCCACCCCACAAGCATTTCCATCAATAAAATATGTTTTTCAAATGCTTTAAAACAGGTGTGTTTTATTAATTCCATCCATCCATCCATTACCCACTACTTATCCAGGGTCAGGTCACATAGGCAGCAGTCCAAGCAGGGATGCCCAGACCTCTTTCTCCCCAGCCACCTCCTCCTGCTTCACAGGGGAATACCAAGGTGTCCCCAGGACAGCCAAGAGATGTAATCTCTCCAGCATGTCCTGGGTCTGCCCTGGGGTCTCCTCCAAGTTGACCATGCCCGAAACACCTCCCCAGGGAGGTGTCCAGAAGGTCACCTAGATAGATGCCCAAACAAATAGATGATCCACACAAAGTTAGAACACACCCTCCAGTCTCTTTTCTTAAAGACTGGACCACCTACCCAATCTGCTAATACAAAGGCACTGTCCCCAACCAGTAAAGAGAAACACTTAAGCTGTAAAGAGTACTGCCAACACCACAAACGCCTTTTTACCTTGTTTGTCCATTAAATCTCCTTTTTTAAATGACATAATGGCTGCTAAGCTGTTGCTTCCTTCACCAACACTTGACGTTTCCTCTCAAGGAGTGTTTACCTCTTACATGATACTACCAAAACAGTAACAGTAGCTAATTTTGTTGTACCTTTTGTTCTGTTTGTCGGGCATTGGCTGTCCTAAGAAAGCATTACAGAAACAAGCACACCCCACATTCACAAATTTGTATGTCATCATGAATAACCATTTATTAAGAAATTCTGTGTTATTCCACTTGGAGATTTTATTTTGAAATGTCACAGACTGTCAAAAGTCCAGTGAGTGAGTTAATGTACAACAGGGCCATGATTATTTGCTGTTTTCACAATTTATTGGCTTTAGTAATTGAGTAACCAAGGTGTATGTGTAATTTCACAAACACATATTTTTGAATGTGGGGTTTGCTTGCTTTTTTAATGTTTCAAAAGAGTAAATGCCTGGTGTATATTGAACAAAATGCTAACCTTACTCCATTACCACACGGCTGGAATTGGGTTCATTCCTGTGATGTGATCCTATCAAGGAATGTTCATTATTGAGAGTTTATCAAAGTTTCACATTTTCTTATTGTTTAGATGTAGCAATATACATGGTATGATAACCATCAATTTTCATGCAATGTTTGTATGCAATATATGGTAGAATAGTGGGGGGGGCAATCGTTCGTGCTCCACCTTCATTCACAACGGAATTTACAGTTGCAGTTTTTTTAAGCACCGAACACTGTCCAGAATACATCCATCTTAATTACTGATGAAGTACCTACCACGCGCTATTTCTTTATGTGCGGACTTATTTATGCACTTAATTTATGCTCTGACTGTCGTGCATTAAAATGCGCGTCCCGCGTGGAGGCGCGTGCTTTTGATTTGGGATGCGCCCCTGTTAACGGCTCCTGCCTCTTCCAACACGTATAGAGATATTAGCTCCCCCCTCCCCCGAGCTAATGATGACACCCTGATGCAATGCTGCTAACATGTCATATATTCTGCATAAACATTTATTTCACCTATTTCGATGTGTACATATACACCCAAACTAATGACTATAACTGTCTGTAGCGTACACGCTTAGCGTATCTACCATTCTCTACGTTTAGTATCCACAAACAAACAACTTTTAAGCGCATGTTTTAACCACGCTGCTGGTGTTTTACACATAAAACTTAGATACTCTTAAGTAATACATAAAATTATGAACCGAGGCATCATGTGTTGATTCTACGAAATTACTTTAAAGATTGCCAAACAAATCCCGGCTGACCAATTAAAGCGGTCTGAGACTTCTGCTCTCTCCCTGGAGGCAGTCGGACTATCAGCATCTCCACCTCTGTGTCCGCAAGATTGCGTCAGCTGCGAGTATTTCACTTTCACTGAAGTTTCTTACCCCAATTTCCGACTGAGAATCCCATTTACAGTTCTTGCAATACGTTGCCACCCCCCCCCCCCCACACACACACACATTTTCATAATGTTTTTATGAAACGTATGATTTTACGATGCGTATTTATAAACTTCGAATCGTACCACTCAAATCAAAAACATAACGTGCTGGGTGAAATTGTTCTGTTGTTTTAAAAGCATTAATTATATTGTTGCAGCTCGGTTAAACTTTGCTACTGTTAGAGGTGAGTACAGTTACTATATATGCAAAAAAGTAATCATAATGAGCACAATTTAGGACGACTTTCGCCAGTCACAAGAAAGTGACTGTATGTAGGCTATATTTTCAAGCATTTATTCTTACATTTATTGTGATCACTGAAGAAACATCAAATCTGAAGAGAGAGCGAAACGGTGGTACCCAAAGGCTTTGCAAACCCATGGCAACAGCAACCGGAAAACATGTCTAAAATAGGGGGCAGTGTTCGCTATTACTATAGCAACAGGAAGACGTAGCTGCTTCAATCAGGTTTTGGTTTTGCAGCCAAAAAAATGCAAGACTCTTTGCATAGCAACTCCAGACAGGCAGAGGTGTTACCGTGGTAATAAGAGGATTCCCAAGTTCCTACTTGAAAATCCTTGTTTATAATTTAGAAGCGCTTTAATGCTTGTTAAATCATAACTAAGCATAATACGCAGTCGATGATGTCAATAATGTGAAAGGACGTTTTATAATATGAATACACTTCCTTCTTGTCACTATTTTTCGAATGGCATGTTTCATCTTCAGCCACAGATCTTCACAAAATACTAATTTCTCTTATTTGGACGTCATAAAATATCTTAGAACAGTTATGGGTGGTGCCATGTTCTTTTTCAAGAAACAGAACAGATTTGTATTTTAATAACTAATTAAATTATTATTCAAATCTTCGCTAAATAAATCGAAGAAATGATTCATTGGACAGTATCGTGAAATTTACTTCAATTCGCTTATTTGGATACATATACTGTTGCTTGAAACATGTATTTCACATGCCTTTTCCTTTCTCGGGATATTTACATCGAGCATGTGGTTAAAACGGGGCGTAAGTTTCACTGCAAGCCAACCAATAAGAGAAATTCTTTTCAGCCAATGAAATGCGAGTTACTTCCCACGTCTAACGAATCTGCTGTCCATTCTGCAGAGCTGATGCAACAAGGTTGCAATATGGCTTTTACACAACACATATTAGTAACTGTGTCCTTCCTCTCTAGTAATGATTAAATAGTCCTTTGTAAACAATGAAAATCCAGCGTGTTTTGCTTTGTTTATGTACGTCGGATATCAAAAACGGCCCCATCCCGGTCAGATAAACTACTCGCATGCTTACTTGCAACAAAGTCTTACACTAAAGTTGCCTAATCTCTTATATCATGTACATTCTATGTTAAACTACTTAAAACGTCCACGCAAAGTATTAGCGCTTGAGTGCTGTCTGTGTTAAAACATGATTTATGTTAAAACAAATTTGAATTTGCAGGCAATTCAGTGATTTGTTAACACGATTTCAGGACCCATCTTCCTAATCTGACGTATGTAGTCCGTTGGACGAAGCTGTCTGGTAGGGGAGCTAGGCGGAGTGATCTCAATTACGTGTGAACGGGTCACGGCAGGACTTTGGCTGTGAGTCCGGGCGCAGTTTTAAAACGGAGCTGACAGCCCACGTCTCGGCATTAGAGCACCGTGCGTAACGGCGGAGGAGTACATCCGACTCAGGCGGCCCGTGGACGCGACATGGCTCTTTAAACCGGACGAGTGTCCTGCACTCTTTTCAATAACGGACTTTGCCTTGGCGAAGCCCCGCGATTTATTAGCAAAACCCAGACGCCAAAATGGAGTAAGTTTAACTGACACTTCTTACACACTTTCTAGAGTTTATTTTTCGCCTGGTTTTAATCTGTAACTTGTTGGGTAACTAGTTTGGATGGTGGTGGTTGCGGCTGGCGGCACTTCTGACACCACTTCGGGGTTAATAAACTATGAATAATTCGGTGTTGTCTGATTTTACCACCGGATAACTCTGAGGTACTGTAGCTGAACCTAACTGTGCATGATCTGCTTCTGTTCATTTTTAAGTAATTGAACCTGCTCTTTGCAGATGGATAATAATTAATACGTTTTATGTGTTGCTGTTTGTCGTGGCTGTTAGATTAACTGTACTATTGCACGATGTGAAAGTTTACTCCAATGATGCAGTTCTGATGGGCTGCTAATCACCTAACTTTTAGTCATTGTCTGTAGCGTGTGTTTTCGGGTATTTGAGTTGAGTAGCAGTGTTTTTTTATCCGTAATGTTAAATATGTCATCGTAGCTGGCTTTGTTGTACCTTTTAACACCGCCAAGGGGAGACAGTCCCGGTCACTGCGCGTTGTCTTCATCCTAATTCTGTCACCTGGGCTCTGCTCCAGTTAAGCCTGCATGTAACGGGGTAAATTAATGAATTGTTCGTCGTTGTGTTAATCATCATAACAATGGCTTCGCATGTGTACTGTGGTTGCTGTACCCGATTTTGTGCTGTATGGCAGTCGTTTTAGACAAAGGTTTCCGCTTAAACGCATGCATGTAGGTATAAACGTGAGAAATGCTTGAATTAAGTTTGCCAAGTGCTGCGAGCGCCAATGTCATGCATGTGAGCTGCTCTAGTATAGTAGATGAAGTGTTAAACCATAGACGACAATTTCTTCTGCCGGTAAAACGACATGGCACTTATCAACTTGCTGAATTGCGTGGTATGTTCTGCCTTGTTACTTGAGTTTTTTTCAAACGGACGTTTTGCATAATGTGAAATTGTAATAGCATAGAATTTTATAGTTTTTTTTTTTTAATCATAGATACGTAGTTTAGTAATGCCAGACAATGCTTTTGTACCGAATTATAACTTGCGCGTTAATTTCCCAAGAAACTTTTGTTTGAGAATTAATTTACTGTCTTAGCAGTAAAGGGTTAATTGGGGCTATTTACAGGTTTCTTTGTGATTGCGGGTAAAATTGTCTTAGCAGTGAAAGTGGCACTGATGTATATTTTTTGCATTAGTCATCACTTCTAGTATACTATAGATGTAAGATTTCTTGATGGTGTTTCTCTTCTGATTTTTTTTTTTTTTAACGTTATTTCCCTTCAGATATAACACTAATTTTGTGGTTGTTTTAAAACTGAAGGTTTGTATGGTTTAAAGCAAGTTCATGCTCATGCTCTGACTTTCTCAAAATAATTTAATTCTGCTACTGTACTGATGAAATGAAGGCAATGTTTAGTGTCAGGTGATAATTCCAACTGAATTCTGGCAGTGTGATCAAATGAACTTGTAATTTTGCAGAAGTATGATTTCAGTATGATTTGCAGTAACAGCTTCAGATTTGTGTGAATAAAATGCTTTTTGAGGCGTGCAAATGAAATACCTGCTTATGTTCGCATCCATGAAGAAGTAAATTCATATATATTTTTATATATAATATATATATATTTTTTTTTAATATTCTTATAAATAATTTAAATTTCCAGAACAGAAATGTTCTTTTCCCAAGCTGAATCCATGCATCTGTTGTTGATTAGTAGTTCTGTGCTGAGATGCTGAGATGGGAGAGGTTTGTTACTATACTGGGTCGGGATGTTGTGCACATGGTTGGTGTCTTTGGCAAAGGACTAACCAGGAGAATTGGTTTTTAGCAAGATCTTAATTTTTTGTCCAATTCCCTGTAGGTCTTACAACACTCCCTCAACTCTGTCCTTTGTGGCTCATCTCGTGCATCCTTACATATTGCCAACGTTACATCTTCTAAATCAAACCAGAGGAAATGATGGCGGCATTGGTACCTCTCTGGAAGACTCCCCTCAACTGCCCGGTAGACCCCCTCACTCTCTCTCCCCTACTGGCTAGTCACAGCCAATCACAGCAGAGGAGGGGGGAGGAGTTAGAAGATACCCAGCACTTAATTGGTAAGTTGCAGTTATACGCTTTTCTATTTTCCCCCGTTCAGGGTGGTAGCCGCACTGCAGCACGTTCGTTCTCCTTGCACAGTGAGTAACGTAAAAATAAATATTTTGGCAATGCATGTAGTATATAAAGACCTTTCGCAAGTTGCCGTAGTAATTCTGACTTGTTACTGTAACGTTGCCCTTAGAAACTGAGTTAAGCGTTTGGTACGTGATGGTAGCTATAGCTTTTGGTTTAGGTGCTAGCATGGAATACAGGTTGTGTTTGTGGGAAAGGACAGGGACACGCCCTTGTCAAATGTTATCGATTTGATTATTGCTTGATCATTATTGATAACTTTCATTTCTTTTTGCCAGTGTATATATTTTTTTAAATATTGTCTATTTTTTTTTTTTTTTTTTGTTATTTCTCCCCTTCCGCCTTATAGGTGATGTTCTCACTGACTGGATGACGGAAAAAGTTGATTTCTCCTCTTACCTCCCTACCTCTCACTCCTCTCCCAGGGAGTCCCTTCCCCCCTCGCCACCTCAGCATGACGTCCAGGTGCCCTCTGATTTGGAGGTGATGACCTCCTTATTGCAAGAAGAGCTTGCTCAACTAGAGGATTACTTCCTGTCTGATGCGACCCCAAAGAAAGTGGAGAAAGTAGAGAAATGTGACCATGTAACCCCAGAAAGTGGTACCCAGTCGTACTACCCATTGCCCTATGCTTCATACAGCTCTAGCCAATCAGAATCTACTCCACTTCTTGTTACCCTGGCAACTGGGGAACTCGACCTGCTGAGCTTTTGCGGAGGCCCTATTGGCCGATGCAAGGCACCTAGACCTGCCCCTTACAATTGCACTCGTCCTAACAGCAATAATCGTAGGAGAGTTTTGGATGGGGTGAGGGTGGCCGATGGATTGGAAAATAATATCTGGAATTCCAAAGAAAATCACTCAGGTAGCTCAGAGGAAGGTGTTAACTACTTAGGTGTGGAGGCTGAGAAGGGGGTTGGAAAAGGATGTTGTGTTGGAAACAGAGTAAAGATTGGCGAGTGTTCTGTACAGTTGAAAGAGGAGGACTGTTACTACTTCCCAGGTGATGTTGGTGGTGACGAGAAGATGGCTGGCGGGTATTGTCTTGGTACAATAATGGACACACCTTGCAAGAGGGAAGACCAGCTGGGCCATGGATTGAGGGAGGTTACTGATAGTGAGGGTGGTGCAGAGTTGGAGACTTCACAGGGGGACAGGTGTAGTGGTGGTGCAGAGGTTCTCAGTAGAGGGGTGGAGGTGACCCAGAGTTTTCTTCAGTCCAGCAGCTCTGTGGAACCTTATCATGGGTTCATGGGTCTGACAGGAGGGCAGATGAGATCAGGGGCAACGGAGACAGGGTGCCGCCCTAGTGGCTTCTCTGATTTGCTTAGAGACTCCAGTCCAGAATGCTTGCCCAAGGGAGATGGGAAGGGGCTTTTGCCAGGGCAGGCTAGTCACAGGTCAGCTCCAGAGCTGAAGGTGGAGCCCTGCACCATCAAGCTGGAGATCGAAGCCGCGCCTGCGAACCCCAATCAGGGAGAGCGTAAGCAGAAGAAGCGAGATCAGAACAAAACAGCAGCTCATAGGTGAGAATATGCATGTGTGTGATGTGCACTGAAATGCATAAGTCTGAAGATGGGCCAGGGCTCTGCTGTGGTACTTGGGGACGTCAAACTGGTCCTGAAGGCCCGATGTAATGTGCCTTTTTGTCTCTCTGGGTTTAATAACTCTTAACTGTAGATCAGGGAATCGCACCATTTAAATTGGTTGAGAGTTGGCTTCATGTTTTGGTAATTACGAGAGTAATCGAAAGAATCACATTCAAATAGCTAAATTACTATGATGATCTAATTGGATTTTATGAATTAGATGCAGTTGTTCTTGTCTTCAAAATATGCAATAGTTGTTAGTTAAATAAACATTAATTTTGGGTGTCATTGTTTTCCTTGGCTAATACTTTTGTGTTGAACATCCAAATAAATTTTAACATTTATGAATGGATGCGAAAAACATAGCCGGTCCTGTGACCTCGTTCAGTTTAGTTATTCAGTGTCGATCAGCTAATGGCTCAGTCAACAGGCAACGGCTCGGTCAACACTCAACAGAAGCAAACATACGGTGGGTCTCTGGGGCCGGGGATGTTAAACACTGGGCTTAATCACCTCATTCACTTATGTGTGACATATACTAAGCTATGAAAGTCACTGGATGGCAAAGGCTGTAATTGTAGAAACCGCAATAAAACCACGACCTCCCGCAGGTATCGGCAGCGCAAGAGGGCAGAGCTGGACTCCCTGGAGGAGGAGTTGCGTGGGCTGGAGGTCCGGAATCGGGAGCTGCGGGACAAGGCGGAATCTGTGGAACGGGAGATCCAGTACGTGAAGGACCTTCTCATCGAGGTGTACAAGGCCCGCAGTCAGCGTCTGAAGCAAGACACAGGTGCCTGATGCTAGGCCGCTCTGCACCAGCACAATGGCTAAACAGCACAAGAAAAGAGAATTTAAATGTCATGGATGGCATACTGTTGGTTAGGTAGCTATGTTGGATTTGTTATGCGTTTTTAATGTAAAAGCCTGCTTTATTTTCTTTTCAGCACTTCATATGACGTGTTTATTAGTTGCTGAAGGTAAAAGTTGACGTCTTTTAGCACTGTGAAAACGCAACTTTGCAGGTCCTTTAAAGTACATGTCTTGTACTCTGCTGACAATCTAGATCTGGCAGAGAGATTCTCTCTCGGCATGTATGAAATATTGCCTGATTTCCAGAGCAGAGAGGAATAAGTGATGGTCATGGCCTTTTTCTTGCATTGGCCTTGTAAGTCATTCCAACAAACTGAATACCTTCAGACGTTCAATTTGAATGTGTTTGTGTGTCATATTGTCCAGAGTTAGGAAAGTGCATGTATACCATTGAGTGGAATATGAATATGGAAAATGCAACTGCCATGCAAGAACAATGAATACTGCAAACTACTTCCATCTACGGTCTTTGCAAACCAAGTCCATGCATTCATTTCCGCAACCCAAGCACACAATGCATGGCTTAAATTCAGGAGCATGTCTGCTTGTAATCTAAGGACTGTTTTGGTTTAGTGCATGGATTAATTTGTTTCATTTTTTATTTTTGTCCAAGTGGTGCTAGCGGCTGTGTGCAAGTAGAAAGGACAAGCTTTTCTCTGAGGCCTCTGACCAGCGGCCTTTCACTGAGGGGTGTGGAGAGGGTGTAGCTCTCATCCTGCTTTTCCATCTGCTGTATTTGCGAGAAAACAATCACTTGTCCACAGTTTTCCAAGCAATGGTGTCCCTACCTTTGTCTTTGCCATGTAGGGCAATCAGGGGCATTTTGTGAAAGTTCTACAAGTAGTGTAATTTTTTATTTATTTTGGTAACATTCCTCACTTGGGCCTTCTGCTAGCTTGATTTTTATTTTATTTTTTTAACTTTTTGGCTCTTAGTATGTGTAGCAGTCTTTACTGCTGTTAATGGTTTGAGGCAAGAGTTTCCATTATGGTATAGATTAATTTGATTTTCAGTTAAACAAGTTTAGCTTTCACCATCGTTATGGATTCCATACATGGACTCTGTATTGATTTTAGGTGAATAAAAAAACACTGATTTCACAACCTAAAACTGTAGCCAAATAATGACAAGCAGTGGGGGAAATGTCTTTTTTTTTTCCTGGATGAAGTCAGTACTTGCTAAAGTGACAGATTTTGATACTACAGGATAGTACGTGGATTTTATGATACAATTGCAAGAACACATTTCACTAATGTATGTAATGGCAGGACCCTACTGTACCTTTTACCCACTAGCCGTGTGTAGTCATCTGAAATTGCTGATATGCAATTTATTGTATCTTTTTGTTTGTTTTTCTTTTTCTTACAGAAGATTTTGCTTTTTAGTCCTACATATGGTACTATGTTTAATCATCCTTGGCCCACTTTTTAAATCTGAAATTTCTATGTAACTTCAGACATGACCAATGTAGATTCTCTTTGATTAAACGAATAAAGTGATTTGTGTCTCCAGTCCAAAGTTTCATTACTGAAATTGGTTAGCAATTGCCAACACTTTGCAATATGGCTATGAATTATTCTAATGCAAAATTCTGGCAGTGCAGTCTGTGTAGTTTTATTCAGTTTCGTGCTGAACTAGAGTAAGATTTATTTTTTAAGCAAGGTTGTGTGACATTTCATAATGGCACTAAATACATACACGCATCCAATTTTCATTTCTATCATTGGGAATTTTTAGCTAGCAGAAAGGTGTAGGATTCGGCTTTAGAGTATATGGAGCTGGGACAGGTTTTTTTTTTTTTTTTCCTTTAAAGCCGTTAAATTGCTATACCAGTGTTCGTGTGCTGAAAGTGTTTTCCCCAGTACAATCAGCAACTTGGGTCCTTAGGTTGTAATTTGGCTAAGATGAGGGAAGTTGCTTCATTATTCGTTTCTGAAATCTGTGACTCAAAATTTATCCAGAAACGGATACGTATTTTGACAGGAAAATACTGGTGCGATGTAAAAATGCCCGTGGCATATGTTTCAGATGCTGGAAGCGTTTAGTCGCGTCGTGGTGTTTGACTGGCGCCCGGCAAGTGTCTTCGGTTACTCCTTCCTAACGCAGAGCTGCACTAAAGAAAGAAAACTACATAAAACATTTGATTTTATGGATTGTGTGTCCATACCGCTGAGAGACACGAGGGCCCGCCAATTGCCCGGGTATTTTAGCAAAACGAAGAAAAAGGCTGGCGGGGCCTGCCGCACACATGCTAGCCAGAGCATCTGAATAAAACTAGCTGCGACTCAGAATAACGTATTTACATTACTTTAATGTCGGTCGGTATCTGCACACGTGCCGATTATGTTTTAGTTTTCAAACAAGTAGAACATCGCTCCCTTTCACGTCACCATAGGCTACACGGCTGTCGATCGTCGCAAGAACTCGCTTATGCTGCAACGTCGTTGTGGTAATATCACTACAGCCAGAAATATTTGTAAAAACGTTGCCCTGATACGGTAGCTGAGTGGGTAATCTAAGAATTTAATTGTTTTAATCATTTATATGATTAAAAATTAAATTGGTAATAGTGCTGATCATGGTTAATAAGGTGTCCGGAAAGTGTTCCCTAACTCCACCATAAAATGTTGTTGGCTAAACTGATAGTTTTCGTTTTTGTAAGTGGAGGTGTGGTTTAATTTATGCTGAATGCCGTCCACAGGGGGCGACGGAGAACTTAGCAAGAATATACTTAATTTGGCCACAGACTTTTGGGGGGAAAAAAGTCGCTAACATATACCTGAGAGTTAAAGAGGTAACTGAAAATGAATTTATAGCAGCTGCTTGAATATATGAACTTTTCTTTACGTAAATATATTAGACAGTTTTAAGCATTGAAGTTGACGCTTTAAAAACTCAGATTAATTAATGGTATTTTAATTGACAACCGGGGCATAGGTTGTGCATTTTTCTAAGTCGGCTTTAAATACAGCAAATAGTGTGTGATGATTAAGAATGTCATCATATTGGGCGATCAATGCAGTCACGAAGTAAGCTACTTCAAAGAAAATAAGATGTCAGTTATTTTCGATAGATTCGGCACCGCAAAGTCCAGTAAATCCATGCCTTTAGGCGGATAAGATGAATCTTGGATAAGAGATTTTTTCCAAAAAAAAATTTCTAGGCCTAGGCTATTTGTATTTGTTTAATTGAAGCATATTTGGAGTTTCGGTGACTTTGGTCTATTTTGGTTTACGGGACACTAAATGCTATTATGACCATCGATTTATTAAAATAAACTAAACTGAAATAGTTACATTTGTATACACTTTACTTTAAAAATTGAAAATTTATAAGACAATTTAAAGAGGTCTACGTTAGCCTATATATAGAGCGCTACTTTTTAATTTATGAAATGCGGGTCTAAGTCTTTACTGGGCGGTCTGAATTTTATGAAAATGAAAGAACACACTAAACTAGTTTATTTGGAAACAGCCCTAGCGAGGTCTCAGTGTGTATGTTTGAATTGTTTGGTCTGTAACAAGCAATAAAAAGAAAATAAAATTGTCATGTATAATACATAGGCTAAAATTTGTTTGACACTACTTGATGCTTTTAAATTTTCGGGGTATTTCGAAACAATAAAATAAAGTCCCATTAAAAAAAACTGAATTCTTATAAAGCCTATTTTTTTTTTTTTTTTTTTTTTTACCACAGAAAGGTTGCTTTCAATTCTTTGAGAACTATTTGCTTTGGGAAATTTTACTACCGATGAGCGATAACTAATTAGCTATGTAAGTCAGTTTTGACATTTATGTCGAGGAAAAACCTGGAGTTGACTGAGCCAGATTCATGGTGAGGCGGGCCGAGTAACGTATGATCGGGAAGGAGAGTACGTGCACATGGGGTACGGGGTCTTGGCTTCTGGTTATTAAATGCACGGAGTGATTTGGTAATTTTTAGAGCAGTTAGCGGCACTAAATCTATCCATGGGCGTATGTTTAGCCCATTTGTTAGTGGTATAATATTTTTGGAATCCGCTATCCGTTTCTTGCAGCCTGTGTGGAAATAGATTTATTTGTTATTTTAATCTTCATCCAGCTAACCCTGCCCATGTTTACTTTAGATCAGGTACCTAAACACAGTGGTATTCTTTTAAGTGTTGTTTTCAACTCATATTATTTACTTTCTTTCCGAAAAACGTAGTATATATTTGTTACACTTTGTATAAAGGTATACTGGGGGATTTTCGTCAGCGAATGCCGAGTAGGTCCGATGTTCCATTCCTGCTTTTTGGCTTTCTGCATGGATTATTTTTTAATTACGGAAGAGTATAGTCACTCGCTTTTCGCCGCTTGTGTAAACGGTCATTTAACTTTTCTCAAGTTCTACTAGGTATTTCTTCGGCTGTTTCAGTGAGTAATTCATATTCTTTTTAATTGTTTTTAGTTTTAAGGATTAATGTATTTGTATTTTTTTTGTTTCATTTAATGAGAGGTTGAGGTGTTATTTTCAGTGGAAGCGGTGATCTGAAGCGAAGATTAATTTGATGGATAGCCTGTGCTGTCTATAGGGGGCGCTATACGATGTCTTAAGAATTTAAATCCACCTGTATTCTTAGTGTATTAGTAAAGCAGAATTTTAATTCTACGGCTGGTTCACGGGCACAGGCACTGATTTGTTCCTTATTGTTTTAGGAATCCGTGATGTGACTGCTTTGTTGTAAAGGCATAGACTGGGTGGTTAATTCATTTTTAGTGTGTGTCACACTGATATGACGTATCCTTACCATTTAATCATTTCAAAACAAAACAGTAAGATAGAATCCTTTGGCAAATACCACGTAACTCAGGGCATATAATGATTGCCCCTTTCGAATGGTATGTAAACAGTTTTCAGTTTTTGAATAAACGTATTGCTTTTATAGCCTACGTAATTCTCTACGCCTATATAGGCTACAATACTTAGGTGGGGTAGGAAAGTTGCAAAAATGTCTTCCTTATGATAGCATGTTGTATAGTTGTTGAGATAACAAGCTCGCAAACTACCGATTGTTGTTTTATTTGCCCGCGACAATCTCCTGGATAAACCATAAGATTAATAGATAGCCTGAATTGGTTGCAGTACTATTTTTTTCAGAACTTGTATATACTTATGCAGGGGCGTTGTCCAAACCAAATTTGTGGGTAGGCACCATTTGGAAACCACACATAAAATATTAAAAATACACATATGCAGATATTAATGTTCTTGAAACTTTGTATAACTATTTTATGCATCCAAACATGTCCAGGTAAGCCAGTTTACTGTCGCTGAGATGTGCGTCGTGAATGTCACGGCGTGATAACACGCTGCTGATGTATGAGTTATCGGCAGAAGGGAATTAATGGTGAGGAAGGGGGGCGTTTTAAAAGATACGATCTGACGAAGGAAGCTCATTGGCCTGATTACCTTGACTGCAATTTTACCGACGTATTATTCACAGTCTATGTAGGCACGTTATTGCCTGACTAAGTAATTAATTTGTACGTTACATTTTGTCTAAATATTGGGTAGGCATGGCCTGCGTTGGGATGGGGCCAAACCCTCTAGGTTGTTCCTTGACTTCCGCCGTATAGACCCCAGAACCCCCGCGACAAGCGGTTACAGAAAATTGATGGAGTTTGTACGCGCCTACCTATATTGACTGGCACAACGCCGCTATTATTATGGTACTGCCATTTTGCTAAGGGGGGCATTGAGCCTACTAGGTTAATTGTAGGCCTATTGGAATACGGGAAAATACGGGGAATTATTGGCTTATAGATCCATTCGAATCCGTGTATTCCGTATCACGAAGGGAAAAAACACAATTTGTTGTTAAAGTGCTTAAAATATATTTATGTAAGGATTGAATTTGCGTTAAGAAGTGCACATATTATTATATGGAAGGTGTAATCAAACTTAATCATTATCAGTAGGCCTACAGTATAATCTACAATTATTGCCCAGAGTCACGTGTTTAGTGCCGGACGTTTTGTAACAATTAGTTTTCTGGTTTAAAGTCTGCACAATTATTCCTATATTCAGAAAAGTACACCGTGGGAATAAGACCAGCTTTTCAACAGAGATGATCTTAGTAATGCAAAGACGCTAGAGCATTATCCGGTAAATACTGTAATATACCACCGAATTTCAAACCAAGCAGTCAAAAGGTGTAATGGAGACTAAGTACCCCAGGGGCAGAGCTGCGAGTTTGTAACTCTTGCCCCCAGTACTGTACATATCGTCTCCTGATTTGCTGATTGTTCATACTCATAAAACTGGCAAACGAAGCATTTCGAATGCCATATGCATGCATCCATCCATTGTCCAAACTGCTTATCCGACTGGGTCGCGGGGGGTCCGGAGCCTACATATGCATTACCTGTGCTAATCAAACACATAGAATAAGGGATATTAAAAACTTCTTTTGGAGAGGTGGATTACTTCGGAAATAAGAATAGATTGGCACTTTGAAATATATGTCATTTACTACAGAAATAATGAGATTCACCACTTTTGCAAAGGAAATATACGGTAAAATAGCGGGCTCATCAGACATGAGGGACTGCACACGTGACCTGACTGGTTTTAGGTCGATCACTTGTAAGGCGTGTGGTCACGTCGCCTGGGGTGCAACTGTCATTATATAGCAAAGGAGTGTCTTCGCTTGGATGTTACTAAAGTTTAAATTCCACGTATACCTGCTTTAAGACGGCTTTATTTTGCACTTCAAAATTGCCTCGCAGGTGCCACAGACGCATTTAATCTCGTTCCAGCAGCTTCTAAGTGATCTGTTAGGTAAACATGCGTGAGAAGTAGGCAGTTGTGTGCGCTACCCTGCGGTCATGAAACACGATAATGCCATGACATCCTCCGTGAATTCTGGCCGGGATGCTTCCAGGAGCTAGCACATAATTAATAGCAATTTCGCATTATTTGCTACAGTAAATGACGATTCCCGAACAATGCAATAAGGTAATACGCAAAGCAATGTTTTTAAGTGCAGTAACATATCTGTGAAAAAAAATAATATTTCGACACTGGGTTGTCATGTGCGTTAAAGTAGGGGCGGGTGAATTATGAAACTGACCTCGTGTCATTTTCAAGTTAAAGTAGCTGACCGAACAAGCACCAGAAGGGAAAGGGGTGATGTGTCTTAGCCTTTATCACGGTCCTGCTACAGATTTTATTTCGGTCACAACTAGATGAAAAGCATCTATTACATCCAGACGAGAAATGCAGCGCGTGCAGCCGCTGGCCTTTCGTTTTTTTGAAAACCTGTCGCCACTTTCCGTTCCGACTTATATCGAGAGTCTGTGTGCGTCTTTGCACAAGTGTCATCGTCACCACCCACTGCATGTTTTCCTGTCCGTCTACAGTATATGGATGTGATTTATCTTTCAAGACAACATTCCTGTCACGATCTTTACATTGGCTGCCTGCACGCTCCCTTTTCCGGGTTATAATCCTCATTTTCCTACAGAGATTTGAGGCTGCCGAGGAGGACTGCGTAAAACTGCGCGATTTATTTAAAGAAATATAAAAATAACAAAATAACGCCTTAATTTATCAAGATACACAATACAGTCATTGTCAAGGTGACAGAGCAGAGCTTTGGTGGAATTCCCCTCAAACTCCTTTCCAGGAAACCAGACTCATTGAATGTAATCAATAGCAACAGGATTGTCATCAGATTTTATCTGTTACTCAAGACGTTCGCAAATAAAACAAATGTTTTTTTTGGTGTTTGACTGAAACAGTCATGTTCTGCTGTGTTTGTAAATTGGAATCTTAGACTAGATAGGCGAGTTTTTTCTCTTTTCTTTTTGGAAGTTAAAAAGACCGTAAAATCAGTCCTTAACCAGAGCTTTTTTCTTTTCATTTTGTCCTTTATTTGAGCTACGTCAGTCTGACAGGTTCAACACATATAATGTTACAGGTACTTTAGCAAGGCTGCGTGCTTAGCCGCAGTTTACGTATGCAACCCTGTAAAATAATTAATTCCGTTTATTTTCTTATTCATCCACTGCTTATCCTTGTCTAGGTAAAATAATGCATTTCTCAAACTAAAACTATATGTTTTATAACATGTAATACCTGGACATCTGGTAAACAGTCCTAAAACTATAAATGTATTTCTAAAAGCAGATACTTGTATAAGTACAAAGAATCTAACTACACTCCCTAAACAATCCCATAGGAAATACTTTGATAGGTTTATGTTTAGAAAGTACCTTTGTATAATCATCATAAATTGCAGGAAATAGTTACAAAACATCAGCTGAAGCTTAACTGTATATGTTGACTGTCAGCATAAGCATTCATCATCAGTTTTGTACTCACTGAAATTGCTTCATCTGTCTGCAGACAAGAAGCAGAAAAATATTAGTATGCATCTGGGTCACTTTACTGAACCAGTGACTCGCTACACTTTCAGTTTTTCAACTTTACTGCATTAATTTAACAAACTATGGAAGTTTCACAGAAACCAACTAACATGAAACCAGTCTTGCAAAAGGTCAGCGGAATCCTAGGGTCTGTCCCCAGGTGCCTGTCTTTCATAACTCTGGTTGCATTACGCAAAATCTGAGGCATACCTTGGAACAGCATATGAGCATCATGCAAACTGAACTGCTCTGTCAATGGCAGGTGGGTTTTCTTGAAGGCTAATGGGTTCTTGCTCAGGCCAAAAGGACCTTTGTTCCAAGATGTGCTCAGGCTTGTGCCGACTCAAAAACGTGTACTGTCAGTTCTCGGGGCTGCCTTTCTTGGCAGAAAAAAATGTGGATTTACCTGGAAAAGAAGGAGAAAAGAATCATGTCACGATGTTCTAGGCATAGGGGATTTTTTTTTTAGTTAGGGAGGTGGTCTTGTGAATCAGCAGCCTTCTGTCGTCTTCCATGAGTCCTTGAACAGATGTACTTAACTGGAACTATTACAAAAAATCCATCTGAATAACCGCTACAACAAACGAACACAAAAAGTGAACATTAAGGTGATGAGTGTTAAGTGTAGAGAGCGAGTTCTGCAGATGCCTGCTGTCACTCACCTCCCACACTGTGTCAGGTTGGTGCCCTTACAGCAGGGCTCCCTCCGTGGGCCGGACCCACACGGAGCTACGGGCCGGCTGCCCTTCATGGTCCTGCAGAGGAGGAAGTCGACAATGAACGTCTGTCAATGGCAGAGCAGAACTGTGCCCTCTGTAAGGAAATGGCTTCCCGAGCAAATACTTCATGCCAACCAAGTCACTTTTCTGCATGACAGACTCACAGGCTTTTCTTGTCAAAATCTCAAAGATGGGTGTGATGATGGGCTTCAAAGACAGCACGCTAAACGTGCTACTGGAGGAGATGTAAGTTTCTATAATAGCAATGGTGCTAAGTTTAAGATGGTAAGGTAAAGACTGGGAGCAATCACACCTGTCAACTGCAATTTATCACTCTGGTCTGACTTCTGCGATGCTCATTTTCAGTGCTTATACACTGAGTTAATGTTCCCCTGCTGGAGCTCAGCTCATTGGAAAAATACCAAACAATCGTCAAGAATGTTATTTTAAATTATTGCTTCCTAAGACCGCTTCAGTTGATGAGTTAAAATGTTTAAACCCCTGGAAAAACCTGACAACATAACAAGAAGAACAACCGAAGTCTCCCTGAATCCGTGGCCTGCCTTGTCTTCTCCGAGTTCCATACCATCACCTTTCATGACAGGCAGATTGTCAGTGCAGCTTTCTGAAGGGGAGACTCACTTTTCTAAGGTTATGTTTTAAAAACTTCTTCCCAGGAAGCTAGGCACTGCCAAGGTGGTGTCAAAACACGTTTCTGCAGTCACTCTGAGTCAGGCTGGCACGCTATGACACAGCTCCGGCTACGTCAGGACAGCTTACAGCGAGTGTGTAGCTCTGGGTGGGACCTGGGCCGTGCCAGCCGGCCCCCATGTGCAGCAGACACTCCAGGGAGTCCAGGAGCTGCTCCCTGCACAGCATGTGCAGCCTCATCTGGCTGGGGGCCACGCTCCCCCCTAGAGCCCTTGTGTTTGCATCCAGTGCGTTCAAGGCACACTGCAGCGCGCTCATCCCTGGTGGGGGGGGGGGGGCAGATGGGAGGGAGACGAAGAGGGTGGATGTTCATGAATGTGAGTGCAAGCCGGCAATCCACCAGGCACAGGCAGCGCGGAGAGACTGCTGCAATAAACGGCCACAGGTGTGGTTCTTACAGGATATTAAGTTCTTGCAAATTCTTACAGATGAAGTTAATATTCTCTCTGCAGTGTGAACTGTAACTTCAGTCACTGAGCAGTAGAACATATCACAATACACACAGATCATGTGTTACAGAGGCACTATTTATGAATTGTGTCTAGAATGAGGAATGAGCAGCCAAGGTGACGTGTTCGTATTTTTATTTTGGGCCTGTTTCCATTTGCTGTGCACATTGTGTTTTGCGATTTTTAAATCGATTTATTTTTGTCATACATACCGTTTGCATCTCTGGCTTCGATATCCAAATACATGCCGTTATGTACTGCTTGTCTCAAAACCTATAACGGAAAGAAAGGGAAATGTATGGATTCATGAGGAAGGTTGCTGGTTGGGGGCTTGGGAGCGGTTCTGCTGCTGTGTGGTGTTTCATCTGAATGATCCTGTGAACTGAGTAAACAATGGGCTGCTTTAGGGGAAGGTATCACCTGCCAAAACGCATCCAAAGCTAGTAATAAAAGTGAAAGCGGTCCGACTATAATACCTGCACAGAAGTCAGGGTAAGCTGTTAGTGCAGGGACCAGCTGAGCCAGCCATGGTCTCTCCTTTACCTCCAGGACTCTGACGTAGCCGTTTTCAGCACTGAGATGGAGGCACGTCTTCCCAGACTTGTCCCTTAGGTTGACATTGGCACCAAAGAAGAGCAGGTCAGCCACCATTAAGTGCTGGTTCCTCTGGGCTGACAGGTGAAGCGCTGTCTGGAACAGGAAGAGCCAGACGCCCTTGAGATGACCAACCCGTGCCTCACTTCCTCTTCACAGTGTTCTAGGAACCCAGAATTCTCAACAGATACAAAGTCGTATCTTGCACCATAAGTTACCATCGATGATTCGTGCAGCAGATCTGTAAGCCGCTCATGGCCGCACCATGTGACGGCTCCTTTGCTTTACCTTTCCGCTTGAATCTCTGATGTCCAGCTGGTTTACAGCTGCCATTCTTCTGGCAATCACATGGGCCAGTGCTCTCTTCCCTTCGGTCACTGCGCTGTGGAGCAGTCTAGCAAAAGGAGTGGGCATTTGCTACAGAAGTTCTTCATGTCATACATAGCCACAGATGAGCCCTGTCAGCAGGAGCATGCTGCTCCGCTCTGCTCTGCCCCCCTAAGCACCTCTCAGCTTATCCTTGGTGATGCTCCACCTGTGGTTTTAGTTAAATAAAATGATAGATTAATGTAGCTGAGGATGGAGCGCTGCTGCACCTAACAGGGACTAGGAAAGCCCTAGTTTATGGTACTAAGGCATTAAAGCCAGGCAGATCCTGAATCACAGTGACTTTGTAGAATTATTCTACAACTTTTTTTGCTGGGTTAGAGATGGAGTTAACATATACATCCTGTAACAGACACCTACTGGTACTCATGAGGAAGAATTACAGATAATTTTCTAGGAAATCTCTGATTTTTGTGGTTTCATATGTCCTTGCATGCAGACGTGACAGAAAGAAGATGCTTGGTTTATGAGTCAGATAAAGTTTTTCACTTGAGGCACAGTTCAGGATCTCTGCTGGACTTGTTTTCCAGAAAAATAAGAGATTAATATCTCCACTGAATAATATTCCTTGGAAAGTCAACAGACGGGTAAGCAACCCACCTCCTGGCTCTCCTAAAATATGCAGCTGTGCTGTAAAGGTATATAATGACACGGGATTTATATATAAAAGGCCGGTATTTTTCAAGAGTTTGACTGTGCATAGTTCACACGTAATAGCAAACTTAATTTCAGCCTGCAAAAAAGCTGAAGGGCTGAGATCATTCTCAAGCCAAGACTAAGGAGCAAACAAGTAATGTCTTGCCTGTCATGGTAGAAAAATCAATGTGAACATATTGTTTTTCCCTCCCCATGAAATAGGTAGTCGCGATATTAGTAATTTTTTGAGTGGTCACAGGACTACACTACCACAATGGGTCCATTCCTTAACGAGTACAGCTCTGTGGGACGTAGCATGTCACCTGAGGTGTCTGTTCCAAAAATGATTTCATAAAACCCATTAACGATTAGGCTAGATTCATGTGCTGTAGCACATGATAGCGAGCTTAGGGGGGTGCCGAAGGACAACTTACGTTCTTCCCTTGTCATCCGTGGCCAGGAGCTCCTCCTCAGGAACTCCCCTTAGCAGTGACTCCTGCTTCTGTAGCTGGAACAAGAAAAAAGACATTCCATCCCAGTCACTAGCCAACTGACTGGCCCAGCAGGTCGGGAGGACTCCCTGGTCCTGGAGACGCTTCCCACGGAGGTCTTGGGGGCTGTTAGGGGAGGAGTTTGGGGGTGATGGTCCCAGCCATTTGGCATGGCTGTTTGGGGAGGCCAAGGCTGGTTGGGGGCTGGGGAACCTTTCCTCCGAGTCGTCACTGTAAAGGCTGCCCCAAATGGTGGGAGAGGGGACCATGTCTTCTGTGCTCATTGGATTTGGAGAGAAGCTCCATGCTTGATTTGTGGGGCTTGTTGGGGAGACCTCTGAGGGCGTTGGGCTCTCCTGCACCACAGTTGGGCTTGATCTAAGACTGTGTTTGAACATTTGGTTTTGACAGGGGAAATCCTCCCCCCTACAGTCTTCCTCCCACCCAGAGAAGATGGCTGCTGAAAAGGCCCCTTCAGGGTGTCTCTTCTTGCTGGCTTTGAGGTCTTCCTCTAATACTTCCACGATAATGGCCAGGTCCTCCAGGCTCTTGATTTGTTTTTTATTCTAAAGAAAAAAAAATCTCCTTAACCAACTTCTCTACTCGTGCACAAAATGCGACCAGTTACCTGTACATTAACTTCTCCCAACAAACCAGTTAGATTTTTTAAATCAAACCACTTTATCTTTAATTTACTCATTTGCTTTATTCGCCCGCAGCTCCACACAGTTCAATGTAAGCCGGCCTTGTTTCATATTCTTCTTCGTTGGCTTCGCTGAAGCGCTGCCTTCTAGATTTGACAGAGATGGCATATAAAGGTGTCTGCTTTAAGTAATGTGGTGTAGGCTAGACCACTAGACAACCACAGAAAGACCAGAATGATTTAGAGACAAGCCTTTTCCACTTATACACACTAAGGACAGGAATTAGATATTGGTAACACTTTAGTTTAAGGTCTGCACCATAACCATGAATAAACTCTTACTAATCTTTTGATAATATATTAATAAATAAAAAGATTCACTTACCGTCAAACTTAGGTATGTATTACCATGATATCTTACTCGTTTCAAAATATTTACCAAAGAGCTTGTAAGTCACTTGCAATTAAAAAGCAATGCATTTGTAAGAATACTCAGAAATTAGCTTGGCCTGGACCTGAACCTTAATAGTCTGCTCCTTAATGGTCTGATTAATAAACTTTTACTAATCAAATTTGATAATATATTAGTAAATGAAAAGATCTTACCAAATTTATAAATGTCAATAACACTTTTCACTAAGGATCTCTTTTGCCACCTATAAATTCATTAATAATAAAAATATAACTTCTATTAATGATTTCTATTCTTTACTAATGATTTACAAAGTGTTACAACCTAATTAATAACCTGATTTTAAACCATTTATAAACCCTTTATGAGGGTTGTTTTATTGTAAAGTGGTACCAGTATGTCTTACAGAGATATTTTACTCCTATTTTACGAAAGAGCTTTTTTGTAAATAGCAGGAACAAGGTATGAAAATAACACATTATCAAATTATTAGTATTAGTTTATCAAGAGTTAAGAAGCAGAAGTTAAAGTAAATTGTTACCAGAAATTCTGATCCTGGATTACCAAAGGACTCTGGATAACAGGATTGTTACAAAGTATTTCATCCAATTAAAAAGAATGACTATAGTCCTTAACTACGGCATTAAAAGTGATGTCATCACTTTGACATCAGTATGTCTGGAGTATGTAAATTCACTAGATTATATGTTGGATTTGGGTATGGACGGTCTGGAAATGGGAGTGCCAGCAGCGGGGGAGGGGGGTGGGGCAGAGGGGCATGGGGCAGAGGGGCATCTGCCCCCAGGCCCATTACGCCAGAGTGTCCCATCGCAAAATTTATTGAGGGACACCCCGGGTCAGCAAATTTTACCATGAGCCCCTTTTCATAATAGATAATTACGCAAGATTCGCAACAATTTACCAATTAAGTTTACCTCCCCACCCCTGTTTTGTAAATTTACCTTTGGGGGATCCAACCCCCCACAGCCCCCCATGCTGTGAGACTCCTTCCCTGCCCTGCGGGTTATGAGATCTGGACCTTACCAATATAGAAACTAAGCTTACGCCCTTGCTTGGACAGCATTAATAACAGGTGACCAGGTCCCCCGTTTAGCAGCACGTGTCCTCATATAATGACGTCGTAATGCTGAACTCACCGCCCTGCTGCGACGATCTCCACTTGAAGGTACCCGTTTCTTTTCCCCTGCAAAAATCATTGCATTATAAAACATGCACAACGCGTTTTTAAATGTGCATTTATAAAGCTCAGCTAACGATTTGATGCATTAGTATGGCATTTATTATTTTGAAAATGAATAGGCCTAGTCAATTTCAATACCTGAACCTTTCGACGTCTTTCCTGTGGTGCCCTATTGAAAAGGAAAGTCGTTAGGACGTAAGCCTGTCAATAAAACGAGATTTTATACCGATTTTTGCCGTTATAATTATAATATGGATAAGGGCAAGAGAACATGTTGCATGGTAAACGCCAAAGCTAAACGGAGGGGAGCAGAGATGTGATCACCTGCAGGGCTGCCGGGTCCACCCCCTTGGCGATGCGTATCCGTCTAAGCATGTCCCTGACTGGCATTCTCACACGGACTCCCAAGTACCGTTTCTCGGGTTTAGGCTCTGAGATTTTACAACCTGAGAAAACAGGAACATTAGACTAATCACCGTGTGCACCGTACTCTCTGACATCTCAGTGTTACGTATAGTGTTCACATAAACGGCATCTCACGTTGCGAGCTTATCTATAAACAGTCACGCTAATAACTTTAAAAACACATACTGAAATAACATGTAAAACAGATGTTTTGCACGTATAGATTGATCTCTTCAGTATGATATTAATTAGCTTGTCATCGGGATAACAATGTATGTATTGATTATGAACTTAATTATTAGAAAATGAATTTCGGATATACAGCTGAAACTATCTGGAAACTACAAGCTAACCTTTTTGGGAGTTTCGCGTCTCCCCTGACAAAGCGTCGTCTTCCCCCAAGTTCTTCGTCTGGCTGGAGGCGCAAAGCGGCGAGTCTGGTTCGCTTTTGGACGTAGCAGGTTCTCCTGGCAGAGGCGAGCAATCGCTGGGGTAAAAAGCATCACTTCGGACACCCACATCCTGTCCCTGTTCGTGCATTTTTCAAGAACAAATTGTCCCTCGATTGGATCTTCAGCCAGTATTATCGGTCCCTGCGGATTCTGCTATTTTAATAACTGCTTGCGATGAAGACTTGAAAATGAAGCTCACGTAAGAAGAAGTGGCTGTTGATTTCTAAATGTTATGCATTCAGCATGTTAACATGAGGCAATAAGTGGAGATGGGCTCCCTCTGAGCATCTCACCTGTAAGTCCCAGGCGGTAAATCAGCATGTGGTTTTATATTGCGCATTGTATATCGGGGCGTGGACTGAGAGCTAAATCGAAGCAGCCCTAGTTTACCTGAATCTAAATTTCCGCCCTTTTTGATGTCTTGCTTGGCTCGCTATTGAAAGTAACTTTCACTGAAAGATACATGGTGATTTATGTAAAGTATCGCTTTCACGTTCATTTTTTCTGCGTCTATATATATTCACTTTGAACTGACAGCTCGACAGCAACCTGTAGTAGTTTGATAGTCGTAAGCTTTTAAAACTGATAGTTTGATAGCTTTTAAAACTGACAGTTTGATAGATTAAACTGTTAATGTGCTGGCCTCTGACCACTTCGTTGAAAATTTAACAAGCACTAAAACAAGCACTAGATACATTCACGGGATTTATTCTAATATAAGAATCTGGCTTTGCTCCTAAAAATACAATATGTACAAACTACGGAAACTGTGAAAGAGACTTGTCTAACAATCTAGCTGCGAAATGTAACTAAATACCGGGAGCAAAGACGGCTTCATGAAAACAAAATCCGAATTGTTAGTTTTCCCTTAAGGATTTAGGACTTGTAAGAAGCGCCAGCGCAAACGCTTATTCCGATCTTTGTCGCCACTTTGTGGCCGAAGAAACAATATATTGCGTTATTTTACGGCCCTCTCTAGTGGCTACACTGATTTATTTCATCCATCCATTCACGCAAACTCCATTCACGAAGCTGGGGGCCGGGATCAAATCCACATAAGGCGGGAGGCCACTGAGTCACCTATTCCTTCTGCTTTTAAGACAAGCCGCAGTCCCTGTTTGTCATGCTGAGAAATGTTCAGGACTCTCCTTCCTTCCAGCCGGCAGCTTTTGGTGCCATCATGCTTTCAGCCGCACGGTTCTGAGGGAGCATTTCCCCGGGGCCTGTGGATCCATCCATCCAGCCATCCATCCATTTTCCAACCCGCTTTATCCGTATTGGGTCGTGGGGGGTCCGGAGCCCATCCCGGAAGCAACGGGCACAAGGCAGGGAGGGCCTGTGGATGTCCAAGCTTATTTGGGGAACCGGGGCACCTACAGATTTTCCACACAGGCAAGACGATTCATCAGCTGCTGAATTCTTATAGGTTATTAAACGTCTCATTCTCTGAGTTAATGTTGTTTACATATAAGAGGCAGCTAAAAGCTTTGAGACCAATTAGTAAGTTACAGGAACTGCCGATATGATATGCTGTATATGGCCAGGAGTTGTGGAACACAGGGCTTCCTGGGAAGGTTTGGCCTTACAGTCTGGTGCGATCCTCAACTTGTGACTTTGCTGCTCTCATGTAACTGTCAGACAGGAGAGGCTTCTGATCCTGAATTACACTCTCAGCTGCTGATCTGAGCCCAGAAGCCTGTACTGGCCAAAGTGCTTGTTTTAAATGCGTCATTCTCATGTGTGTCCCTAGTTAGCTACATGACATGCGGTACATGTTTTTGCTTCCACTGTAGAAGCCTTTGGGGGGCACTGAGCACAAAGACTGAGGAGGCGTCACAAACAATCAACCCAGACCAGACAGCACTGCGGCCTTCAGCTCAGCAGAACCTCAGCAGAGTTCTCAGTCTTCATGCCCAGAGGCTTCTGCCTTATGAGGTACACTGCGGAGTTTATTCTCATGTGCTTACTTGCAGATAAAGCATTTTTTGGAGCTTGTGTGAAAGCCTATGTGCTTCTACATGCTTTGTCTTCCATCCACTACATAGTTTAGAAGAAGGTGGCCTGATCCTGCCTCCAAGTCCTCCATTATTTATCTATTTATCCAAATCTGTGGCTCTTCACCCCCATCCTGGTGGGACACACTGTGTGTTGTCGGCACTGACTGGGGCTTAATGAGGCCTGTGAAGGACTGGAATCCAGTGCTGGGTGCCCCACTGTCTGGGACAGGCTCCAGGACCCCCTCTGTGACTTGGTACTGGATACGCGCCTGGAAGATGGATAGAGAGCTTAGATACATTTAAAACTTGTCTCTGCTTGCCTGCATTGACTTACCTGCTCCGGTGTGGTAATATCACGGTACTGCCTCTTTAGACTTGCCATAAGATATCAGCATCATAATGTTTCATTTCTTATGAAATGCTGAACTTACTGAGCTGCTGTGTACTGCATTCATAGGATCCCCACTGCAAAGAAAAGAAAAACCAAACAGAAACTGGGAATAATAAGCCTGAAGTGGTGTGCCAGGCCTAGTATCCATGGTGTTGTTTAGAGAATCATAGTCATGAGGCAACACGCAGCGGCTGGCTGCAGCAATGGGGACACACAGTGATACCAATATTGATTTAAATCGTCAGTCACATCTGATCAATATAAAAAGGAGTAACCCAAAACCCACGATATAAAACACCGCGGTGAAATGACAACGAAAAACGCCGGTAATTTTGTCAGCGCTGCGAGGCACATGGGGAAGCCATGAGTCGCGTAGTTCTGGGCTGCTGTAGGAGAATTCGACGAATTCCCAGCAGGGGGTGCTATTGTATAAAGATTTCTTCCCCATTTTTTTTTTTTCTTTTGCAACGCATGCCTTCCTCTTTTTGCTTTTGAGTGCGTACTGTACCGCACTTATTGAACAAAGCTGTAAGTTTACTCGTGGCAGGAAATACTTATTTACCATGTTTATTGTATTGTATATTTCACATAATTTATTCATTGACTTGGTCTTATCAACTGTTCTCTCTGCAGTGCGGGTGTAATTTAGTGGTAAACAAAAACGTTCCCAAACAACTCAATACGTGTACCATTACAGTCTTAATGTTAAAATATTCAGCTGCATACAATCAATGGAAAAAAATCAATTTATGTTATATACACGCACACACATACACACACAACATTATTATTATTGTCATTAATTAATTTATTATCTGGGGAAGCTTCCCTTTTGAGCGGCGCCCCCTAGAGGGCGGACCCGGTGCCGCCATACCAGTTGCTCTGCCATAAGGACGGATCAGCAGATTCCCAGACTCACATTTGTAAGATTTTTCTCATGGGAAAATCATCTTTGAGAACGATCCACTGGACTCAATATGGGGGAAATGCTAGACCCACAGGAGTCACCTTGAGCTTTCTCTGATGATTCCATGTCAGTCATGTCTCATATAAATCATGTTCTTTATATCTCCATTGTCAATTTTAGTATAAATGATTTAAGAAGAGATAACTAGTTACAGTGAGTCGAAATTGAGATATCTAATGACTGTCACCCTGAAGAGATTAAGCCCTCCTGTGAACGTACGTGCAGATCTTCACAATGTTAAATATGCATTAATGTTTTCCGAATAAAGTATAAATTAACTTTTACCCTCTTCCTTTAAAGCACCTATGAGCCTTCACTGTGAAATATTTTCCTCAAGGAGCTGATCATTATCATGCCTAGATATTTCTCACAGCTAAAGGGAAGATCAGGATGCAGACAGTTAAACAGGTTGAGTAAGTTTACCTTTGATTCCTAAACCTGTTTTGTTCTTCATGTAGATTAGACAGAAACTATCAAAGGCATTTGATATGGAACAGTGAAGTCAACAGGTGCAAATGTTAAAGTTTCTGCTGAAAAAAATGCTTTTTTTTATGACGCCATGGTCAAAAATCCTTACAAGGAAGCTATATAACTGGGGCCTGCTTGTGAATTTGTTTACGGCTTTGCATGCTGTCCAAGTCTCAAGCAGCATATTACACTGTATTTGAGTAACTTCTCAGTATTTGTTGTTAGAGTATAGTCCATAGAATTGGAAGCTTTTCTTCTTGATGAATGGACCAGTATCCCCCTACAGACAATCTGGTGTATGAGAGGCTGTCACACTTAGGGCAGCCTAATGCCAGTATGGCTCTGTGTTTCTTTCTCACAGCCTAATACCAATATGGCTCCGTGTGTCTTTTTCACAGTCAAAAACCAATATGGCTCTGTGTGTCTTTTTTGACTCATTTTGTAAATATTAGCAAGAATAGAGAATTGAATAATTAAAATAATATTAAGTTGAGCAAGTAAATAAATGCTGTGCTTTGTCTCCCTCTCTCTGATTGGTGGAGGCATTGCATTGGACTGCACTGGTGACCCTGGTCCTTTTCCTACAGCATGACACAGAGTCACTGTGCTGTTTATGGTTCTGCAGAACAAAGAAGCAGACCAGCTCTCTCCTGCAATCATTAATCCAGCTCGTTCACTAGCTCTGATGTTCAAAGAACATTCTGCTACTTAGCAGAAGGATAAAGGAGATTTTGCCAAAATATGATTCCGACTCCCATAACAACTGCTTATGGATACACCTGTAAGTATTCCACATCACTGACTCCATAAAAAAATAAAGGTTGTAAATAAATGTCTAAGTGACCTTGGGGAACTACAGGGCAAGAGGTATAAAGTAAAAGCCAGAAACTGGCGAGCCGGATTTGTGCTGTGGAGTCAGGGAAAGAGGAATTTTAGTGCCAGAAAATGTTTGCACTTGTGAATCTTCCTGGCAGCTTAACGCCAGCATGACACTCCACAGACTTGTTGACTTCCTAGTGTAAAATTAATTTAACAAATAATATCAAGAATGGAGTTTTTTTTTTTCAAAATCCAGTTTCCTATGATTAATTGGTGTGGAATAGAAAAAAATATTTTGGAGTATAATTAACAAAGGTAAACTCAAGAAATATTAATGATTAATCAAACAGGCAAGATGTCCTTGGAGAGAATGTCAGTAATTACAGGCTGATGGTGATGTTTGTAAGTGCTGGGGTGTGAGAGCGTGACAGAAACTGTGTTTGTATTTATGCATGTGTATTTAAGAGAGATTTTTGTGTGGGGGGGGGGGGGGGACTTTTAATTAAACCATGGGGACCAAATATCTTCACAATGTGGTAAAACATTACTTTTTTTTAGCTAGTGGGGACATTTTTTCAGGTCCCCACAATATTATCCCCAGTTAAATTATCCCAAAATCTGTAACTGCAATCAAAAAACTAAAAATGCCAAATGACTTGTATTTTGTTTGCTTACTTATGGTTATGGTTAGGGTTGGGTAGGAGTTAAGGTTTCCCGTATAAATGAATGAGTGATCCCCACAAAGATATGCTTGCAGGTCTGTGTGTCTCTGTGAATGTGACTGTGTGCATGTGTGTTTGGGAGGAAATTTGCAATTGTGTGTTGAAAGCTCCTCAGGTATGATGTGACCTGAAGTGTATCACTCAGCAGTGGGCAGGCCACTGATGATGGCAAGGGTGGGCACATATATACACAGAACACGATTAACAAACTTTAGACAGGTGTCAATACTTAACACATTAGGGCAATATTGTGATTTCGGGATGGCCAGCGGCCTCTGCTGGCCAAACATGGACGAGAAAGAGGCCGATCATGACATCTTAGCGTATAAAAAAAAAACAAACAAATAAAAAAAGTTGCTGGACAAAGACACAAACTGACACACAAAAACCCGAACTGCTTTTGCTTCAGGGGCATGTATGTTTTATTTGGTAGACAAAAAACAAAGGAATCTCTTCTTCTTGGATAGTAGAAATTTTTTTTTTTTTTTAATCTCCCATGCTATCACTTACAATTCTGTCTTTGGGATGTATATTCCAGCCTCTGGAGAAGAAATTGTGTTATTCAAAGTGCACAGTGCTTATTTTTTAATGGCGGCAATGGCCATAGATGCGCAGCCGTGGCGGCAGTGGCCATCGATGCGCAGCCGTGGCGGCAGTGGCCATAGATGCGCAGCCGTGGCGGCAGTGGCCATCGATGCGCAGCCGTGGCGGCAGTGGCCATCGATGCGCAGCCGTGGCGGCAGTGGCCACGAAGTGCACATGTGTAATGGGGTGTGTCACTATAAGCCTTTACACTCACCAGGATGGAAGGCATGCTGAAAAGCACGGGTGAAGTACTTCGAAGTGACCAACAGAGGGGGTCGACGGACAGAATTCATGGGCCCTGAACCCAAGGTTCGTACCCTAACTACCCTGTGCGGAGATAGCAGTCAGATGCTCAGTCTGATTTTAAGCAAATTTTTGTTAATTAGCTTGCTAAGCCCCTCTGAATTTTCTCATTTTTAATGGGAAACCTTCATTTAAACCCTACATTCAATCAAGGTTTACTTTAGAAATAGAATAGAGTCAAATTGAATATAATAGTCTTTATTGGCATTGCACAACATACAATGAAATTTAGCATGTTTACTCAGCAAGAATTGCGTAAATTCAGTAGCTAGCACTCCCTGTGAAGATGCTACAGAGTGGACAGATAGGTTGTGAAACTGGGTACAGACAGATTGGACTTCATCCATCTCCTGTTGACTTATGTGGGTCTCTGGGGACCTGGAGTCCATCCCAGGCATCATAGGGCTCCAGAGTCCCTGAGGGAAACACTGATCGCAGCTCTATTGGAAAAACAACTACCTAAAACTAACAATAACCTGGCTTTGTTTAAAGCCACAATAAGTGATCTCGGCCATTACAGACACATTTATTTATTTGAAAAGTTATTTTTGAAAACAGCAGAGATTGTGTGTAGTTACCCGCAATGCCATAACCCTCTCATTCAAGACCAGAGTCAGTCCTATAATCTGTATACTTTTTTCAGCTCCACACGGCAGTTATCATCCTAACCTCAACCTGTAGCAACTCATAATGTAATTATCTTCTGATGATGCCATTAAAATCATGAAGCTTATTCAGATAACTTAGTATCTGTTTACGTAGTGCAGTAACATTATATGCCATTTGTTACATTATGAATACGACAAGGCCTCACCTTACAGTACTTACAGCCCTAAGGATGTGAGCATGTCTGTCTAAAATTAAAATCAAAAATCAAAATCTAAAATCAAGTGGTGGCTTGATGGTTAGGGAAGCGCCCTTGTAATCGAAAGATTGCAGGTTCGAATCCCCCACCAGCAAGTCACCAATGAGGTACCCAGGCGTATGACTGCCCCCAGTTTATTTTTGTATACATTTACTGAATTCTGTGTGTGCGAGTCATCGTTAGTCACATACTCTCTCAGTCAGGCACTGCCCGCATGTAGGTCCCGCACCTCTGGGTCTTCTGGAGATAGCTTAGCAAGAACTTTCAACATCACAGTTATACTGGGACTTGCAAATACAAGCTCTCACACCAATTAACACTCTTACTTCACTTCTTTTACTCCCTCTTGTGTGTTTTAACTACATGTAAGTGAATAATATAAAGTCTTGTCATGGGAATGCTAAAGTAAACATGCTGTATAAATAATATCAACATAAAGTGTGCTTTGTGACTGGCTAATTATAAGACACACTGGTCTGTTTCCTCCATTTCCTCTTTTCTCAGATTTGCTGTAGATAAACAAGACACTGATGGCTATGACAGGTGTGCTCCAGGTGCCAGTCTTGGGATCTACCTGCTTTCTGAACTCTCAACAAGCTGAAAACATTGGAACTGAGGGGGGAGGGAGGTTAACATTAGGAGGCATGTTTGATCGGTTTTCTGAGAAGGTCTTAGGTGAATGATTTACCTCATGCAGAGGGGGGGTCGTGGGGTGGATGGCTCCACCGGCAGGCATGCGTGCTGTGACCTTTACATTTTCCTGAAAGTGACTGTGCCTCTTGACTCCGAGCCATGGCTGACCTGGGCATGTTGATAACCCATCTCAGTGGGAGGGAGTACAGTCATACTCAGTTGGCCAGAACTCGTTTATTAATGGCTTTTGATTCTGCTGGCTCATTAAATTCCTAACTACACAAGTGATGCGGGCAGGGTGGCCAGGGAAACTGTGAGCAGGTGAGTCTGGAGTGTCACATGCTGGCGGGACATTTTAATACAGGCTGTACATTCCATGCAACACCTTCTGGATGCGGGCATCCTGCTTGAGGACCCTCTGGATACGGGCGTCCTGCTTGGGGACCCTCTGGATGCGGGCGTCCTGCTTGGGGACCCTCTGGATGCGGGCGTCCTGCTTGGGCACCCTCTGGATGCGGGCGTCCTGCTTGGAGACCCTATGGGTGCGGCACCCTGCTTGGGGACCCTCTGGTTGTGGGCACCCTGCTTGGGGATCCTCTGGGTGTGGGCGCCCTGCTTGGGGTTTGAGGTACTGCTGATGGGAGGGAGGGTGTTTACGTGGAGTGCCCAAGCAGGTTTGTTGGCTTGGCAGGTCTCAGCGTGCCCCAGGAAGGAGGGGGGCACTGAGGCTTTGTGTGTGTGAGGCAAGGTCCAACGTGATCCTAGAATGCCCTGCAGCAACTGCTGTCCAGTAAGCCTGAGAGCTCCTCAACAATCTGAGCATGCTGATCTGGCGGGGCTATCGGGCCCACTGGACACACTCAGATGTACGTTATGGGGAGTTAACTGCTAACTGCATGTCTGTAGACTTCAGCAGGAAACTGGAGTATGTAGCAGAAAGCAGCACGATGTGGAGAGAACCTGCAAATTCCACACAGGGAGCACAGGCGGGATCCAGAACCCTCAAACTGGCAGCATGAGGTATCTGTGCCAGCCCCTGTGCCACCCCCTGTGCCACATCCTCAGTGAATATATGTCAACTATATACAGTAGGTACGGAAAGTATTCAGACCCCCTTCAATTTTTCACTCTTTGTTATATTGCAGCCATTTGCTAAAATCATTTAAAA
>JAODLC010000040.1:4095995-4114679 GCA_026781145.1 Hippopotamyrus pictus | reverse complement strand
TGGCAAGGCACAGATCTGGCAGCATGAGGGTGCTGTGTGTACATTAATGATGAAAAAAAATAATTTTAAATGATTTTCGCAAATGGCTGCAATATAACAAAGAGTGAAAAATTGAAGGGGGTCTGAATACTTTCCGTACGCACTGTATATCTTACATTGCCGTAACAAACACACTGAACTACATTGCATTGTGTCACATTAGATTAGCTGGTGCTTCTTTAGGATAAGTGATGTCACACCGCACTTTCAGCATTTGCCCCTTCAGTGTTCTATTCTATGAAAAGAGCTGCCTGGTATTGTGAAGTCTTTAGTAGAGCATCCAATCAACAGCTGTGTTTTGTTGCTATTTATCAATGAATGAAAAAGGTGTGGATTGCGTGAATCTATATGAGTTTGTAGGGCAACACCGTGAGTGTGTGCATTCAGCGTGACACCCGCTCTGGTGTGTTCGCGTAAATGTCTAATATTATATGCACTTCTGGTACGCTGTCTCAGCTTAGCTGTCTGATACCGCCCAGTTTCTTCTGTTCACTCTGTTTCTCTGTATTGCATCTCATTTTCCAAATTCATGTTATATTGTAGTGAAACTCTGTGCAGACACGCTGGTATGTCTAAACCCAGGGGCTCATTCTGTTAACAGCTGGTTCCTTTGCATGCAAGAGCTCTCTCCTCTCCTGGCTATCTCTTCTCAGGGTTTATCTTAAAACACCTCTTTTCATTTTTTTTTAAAGGATGGTAAACTAGTTTCCAAGGAAATGCCCGTTGAGTTGATTAAGCAGAAAAAGCCCCTGCTCTTTGAACATGGGGCAGATGTCATCAGTACTTACTTTTGTCTTCCTTGTTCCTTGTACCAGCTAATTCAAGACCTGGATTCCAGTGGCGACATCACTTCTGGCAGTTAGTGATTGGTTCAGGTTGAGGAGTCAGATGAAACGGGCCAGTGATTTACAGCGAAGGATGGCGCCACCTGCTGTTCTATCCACATACTTCTCCCAGGATCAGACCTAACTGAAGACTTCAACTCCCAGCGAACTGGTGGAGCAGCTCTGAAGTCATGAGTATGTTTGGCATCTGTATTTGCCCCACCTGGGAGATCCAACCCCTGCATATTCCCAGCGCGGTTCATACTGTACAAACACTATATGGACAAAAGTATTGGGACACTTGGCCATTACACCCATAGGAACTTTTATGGCACCCCCTACTAAAGCGATATACATCAATATGGAGCTGGTCCCAGCTTTGCAGCTATAACGGTTGTCACTCTTCAAGGAAGACTTTCCACAAGATTTTGCAGTGTATCTGTGGGAATTTGTGGCCATTCATCTAGAAGAGCATTTGTGAGGTCAGGTGCTGATGTTGGATGTGAAGGCCTGGCTCTTAATCTCCATTCTAGTTCATCCCAAAGGTGTCCGATGGGGTTGAGGTCAGGACTCTGGGCAGGGCAGTCAAGTTCTTTTACACCAAACTCACCCAACCATGTCTTTATGGACCTTGCCTTGTGCACTGGGGCACAGTCATGCTGGAACAGAAAAGGGTCTCTCCCAAACTGTTCCCACATAGTTGCTGTCCAAATTGTCTTGGTATGCTGAAGCATTAAGAGTTCCCTTCACTGGAACTAAGGGGCCCACCCCCTGAAAAAGAATCCCACACCATTATCCCCCCTCCCCATTATCCCTCCTTCTGGTTCAACCTTGGCAGCCCATTCCATGAAGCTCCTGGTGCACAGTTTTTGTGCTGGGATTAATGCCAGAGGAAGTTTGAAACTCCACAGTTGTTAAGTCAACAGAGTTTTGGCGACTTTTCCGCACTATGCTCCAACAGAGCACTTGGCGACCCCCGCTCTGTTACTTTACGTAGTCTGCCACCTCATGGCTCAGTTTCTTTTGTTCCTAAATACTTCCACTTTGTAGTAATCCTGCTTACAGTTCCTAACAGGGAAAAAATTCCCTGACTTATTGCAAAGGTGGCATTCCATGACAGTACCACGCTTGAATTCACTGAGCACTTTAGAATGACCAAATCTTTCACAAATGTTTGCAAACCTGATTGCATGGGTAGGTGTTTGATTTTATACAACTGTGATAATGGATCTGAATGAAACACCATAATGACCTTAATGATGAGAGGTTTGTCCCAATGCTTTTGATAGTGTATATTATGGGAAACAGGTCATGAACAGAAAGGTCATCACCTTGATCTCGGCGGTAGACTAGCTTTTTAGACCTCAGTTATACTTTTTCTTTTTTCCTATTGCATTCTGGGAGAATCTTTGCAGTTGTGTCACATTTCTGTTTGGATGCCATTCTGATTGCCAGTGGTAAATAGCTATGTGTCACTTTTCTGAGCATCAAGGCTGATAATCAGACACTCTATGCAAACTATAGCATAAATGATGTCAGAGGAGCAGGTCAGGGGTAATAAACAGAGGGAAAGTCACCGTGAAGCTTTGGAGATATGATCTGCAGTAAAGGTCTGCCGGTGGGTCAGTGATGACCTGAGGCCTCCCTGAGTATTGCCTTTGTTCAGGTTACTGGGGCCACTTTTCCCTGCCAGAGTCTATTAGAGGCTGTTCTTAGATGTGTGTCAGCAATGGAGGTTTATTTACAAACACATGTTCTAGTATTCAGCTGGTTCAAAATGTGAAACAAATGACCGTCTGCTTAAATTAATATCCTTATTGAATTATTTCAGACTGCACTGTCGCTTTCCAACCACTTTCTATTTATATGTTTATTTTATTTAGATTTTTTTTCTATTGTTTTCTATTAACTTTTAATTCCCTTCCCTTAACTTTTTACAGCTCCCTCTATTTCTCTGTACTATGCACCGGGACTCGCAGAATCACAATCCCTACCTTTACGTTGCACAGTGTGTTGATGTATAGGAATGATAATAAAAACTTTGAAATTGAAACTAATTGAATAATATGAACCTGATTTTGATGCAGGGGTGATACACAAACAAAGCACGAAGGCATTTGAAAGCCTTGGTCCTACTTCAGGAGGAAATTGGAGTAATGAGGACACCAATGGATATTCTGAGAACATGTGGACAGGTTTGTACAAATATTTTTATTTTATTACAACTTTTGGTCAGAATTGACTACCTTTTGCATGGATTCCAGATAGACTGACCCCTCGTCCGCATTTCGCCCAGACCGCCCAGATTTCCAGCCTCTGTCCAAACATGAAGCTCGGACTGAATTATTTAAAACATGTAAATCAGCTGGGGGCAGGGTAGACGGGCTATAACCTGAGTCTGTGACTTAATGGGGGTCTAGTAAAGTCGGGTACAAGAGATTAACTCTTTCTGGTACCTGCTCAGATCCTGCTACTGTCCAGTTCTGAGAGGGAACGGGCAAGTCTCGTCTTTTTGATGCCCCAGTGACTGTGAAGACCCCTGTCCGAATGAATCACATATCTGTCTTGAGTGCTTTTGCAGCACATCTGAGTGGGCCAGTCATGCAGGAGGAACTGGAGGAAAAGGGAGGACATGACTGTGCTCAAAGTACATTGCCCACCATTAGACGTGAAGGCACCGTGTCGTCGGCTGATCTGGCGTGGCTTCACAGCACGGCAACACGCGGTGGAGATTCCCACCAGAGGCGTGCATTCCAGGGAAGGCATTTGCATTGGTAAGCCTTCCCCACATCTGGTTTGGTCAGCCCTTTCCCTGGTAACTATAACAAAAAATCCTCGTTCTGCACACAAGTTCAGATTGCAAGTGCTGAATGGTCTCTGCCAGATCCCCAATGTTGACTGAGAAGTGTCTACACAGAATCTCACATATAGAGGGCTGATGTCTTCGGCGATCCATAAATAACACAGGACAACTCATGTGGTGCAGTGCATCTCACTTGTTCTGTGGTTCTTGTCCCGATGAAGTTTTATTTGCTGATTTCCTCATGCCTCTTATTTAAAAAAAAAAAAAAAAAAAAAAACGCATGTCAAAGCTTTGTTTCTTAGATACTGTAGCCATTGTCGATGCAACGTCCCAGGACAGTTATCGATTCAAGCTTGAGTTGTTCTCAAGTTTTGCTGAAAACAGTGGGCGGTGCAGTTGTTTGTAAGTAGGAACCGTGAGTGTAGGGCTGCGGGTGACTGCGTGATGGTTCAGTAGGCATGCAGCTGTGAGAATGGGGTGGCTGAGCAGGTGCCTCAGCGGCTAAAGATGCGTAACTCAATAGTACCTGTATACTTTGCTTTGCTAAACACAACTTAGGGTCCCATGCAGCTTTGTCACCCTATTAGACAAAGGCCCTTAGGCGGCTGTGTCTGTGCTGCGCTTCATTTGTCAGTCATGACATCCTACATTTCCCCAAAACAGACCTGATTAGATTTTTACATTTATTCAACAGAACCTTTTGTCCAATGTGACATACAAGTCAGGCAGATAGTATCTGTGTGCCACAAGTAGAAGGAGGGTTCCAGTCCCTTCTTTGTCGACTGGGGTTTGAGCTCCCCAGAGGACACTGGGTTTGAGTCCCAGTGCGACAGGGGTTTGTCTCCTTGCGCGGGAACCACTGAAGGGGCTCTAAAGTCCCCTACCGAGAATGTGGGTGCTTAAAGTCCCATGTTTTTGGTGGTATATTATTATTATTATTATTATTATTATTCATGTATTATTTTTGTGCTCATTTCTGTGCTAATTGTTATACTTATTTCAATGCCTTTCTTTTAGATGTGGTTACAACTGTGCTATATGAATAAATAAAATAAAGATTGAAAAGCATACAGCGGTCAAGAAGCCAACTTAGGTGCAAGTGCCGGTAGGCTAAGCTAACAATGATTGACCAGTAAGAAGTACATGACAAACGGGAAGGAAAGATAGATAAACTTAAACCCCCCAAGCTGTACTCAGAAATGCGCTAAACTTGTCATATGTTGGGCAAAATCTGATACAACATAGAATCAAGTTGGAGCACTCAGTATATTAAAGGCAGAGACAGTAGATGTTGTACCTGAAGACAGAGCAGGCTGCATGATCCTCAGGGCACTGCTGACTCGATCCTCAGCTTTTGTGGCCTAACCTTTCACCTTAGCTCTTCGATCGAGGGGGATTTGCATGTTTTGACTGTGATGGCGGTGGGTTCTTTCCAGACACTCAGGTTTTCTCCCGTAGACCTAAAGCATACTCTTCAGGTGGCACTACACGGTCTTTAGTGTGCAACACCTTAGGATAGACTTGTGAGTGCTGCTTTCTGCTCTGGCGAATGTATGTGTCTCAACTGAAGGTCTCTCTGAAGCTATGAGCAGCTCATAAAAATCCCCAGGCTTGAAGCTCCTTTGCATCTGCCCACTGACTGCGCCCAGGTTTTGTAGAGCCTCGGCACATGAGGAGAGATTCAGCGAGAAGCACGACCACTGTCAGGCCCGAGGACTCCATGACGATGGTGAGGACTCACCCACAACTGTAGTAAGTGTGCAGCACTAAACAGCAAGGCTTCTCTGGAGCAAGTCATGTTTCTCTATCGGCAAAATATTCTTTTGACTCTGGGTCACAAGTGAAGTCATGAATTATGTTTTGACTTAGATATCAGCCACATAGGGTACTGCTTTATGTGCTACATTATGGCTCTTAATTTTGCATGCATGTTTATACTAGATCTGTAGGTTTTGCGAATTTAAGGGAATGCAGTTAACATCAGAGTCAGAGAAAAAGCGACATCGGTGAGTTTGTGTGACAGGAGTCAGTCCAAGGAAACCCAAATAGGCAAGGACTAGTAGGCGGGGGAGTGGAGGTTGTGTGCCATGGGAACTTTACTTTTGCTTAAATATCCTTTCAGTGGAAACTCAGTTTTATGAAACATCATTTTAAGTCAGCAGTAAGGGTGCGGGAAATGCTGTCTTCAAAAACAAGCTTTTCAAACACATGCTCGGCCTGAGTGTTAAGCGCCCGTGGTGATCGATGAACCTTGCACACAGGTGTTTCCGCTCCAACACTGATAGAGCGACTGCTTCGGCTTTCGGCCGCTGTCTGAAATAATCTTTGCAGAATCAGGGAAGCCAAACTCCAGATTTCTGAAATGACGCCTCATGGCTGTCTGGTCTAATGGGCTAATGTGTTTCCGTTCATGTAACTATCCGCCTATAGGGTTTAAAAATAAATGAAGCAGCCTTTTATTTTTTTAATTTACCCCCTTCATTGCTTTGGGTATGTGTCCAAGGAAGCTGGGTACTCCAGGCTGTAATTGGCAGGCTTTTCAGAGGCGTCACAAGGTGACAAAATATTATTATAAATAGTGACACACCAAACAACTGATCTTTGGTGAACTGAGTTTAAACACCGTGTATTCATTTACTTGGGTGCTTCATGATATTGTGAGTGGGGATAAAGTGGGGCCGTTGATATAAGGCTGTCTGGGAATCATTTAAGTGCATCTTTGATGAACTGCTTACCTTTCACTTCAGTTGAAAGTTTTGTGAGGCAGATTTTATGCTGAAATATCCCTTACTTTTGCCCTTTTTCTTCTTGCCGAGGTCCTAAAATATTCTTACAGCCTCCCTTCAGAAAATGTAAGCTGGGGGGGGCCCCCCCCCCCCCCCCCAAAGTCACATATCACTTCTCTGTGGTTGGTAGATTAGTCATTTTGGCAATAACGTATTCAGAAAGCAATGGAGAGCAGATGGAGGCTACCAAGCCACACAGCGTGGAGAAAAAGTATTTCTGCAGAAAAATAAATATTGTATTTATTAACGGAACCATAGGTGAACGAGAAAAGAGTGATGAAAAACATTGTAGCGGATGGTCATTGCAACATTTAGCCTTTTCTAATTTATTCAATATTAAGTTTTAATTATTTAAAATTGAATTCTTTTTCACTAGTTAGTAATGAATTTGTGATTTATTACTGGAGTAAATCTGAATACTATCGAACTGACTGATCAATCATCTACAAGATTTGTCATCAGTCATAAGAATTGCCTTTTCCATAATTGTTAAAATTCTGTGATGTTCTATTCTATTGCCAATCTGTGGTCATAGCACCAGTGTGGGTCTGGGTCTTTGTGCTGGTGAGTGGGTGTGTGACACCATCCTCTTCTGTCTTGGTGTTCAGGCTCTAATCATCAGGGGAACACAGCTGTGGTTGGAATACAGTGACATCACTTGAGGTTTCATCTTCGGCACATAAGAAGCGGCTGACAGAATTGCTCATCGAGAATATTCACCTTGCAGTCACAGCCTGTATGTGTATTATCCCTGCAGGGCGTTAATAAGACACTGAGCCACCAGGAGCAGAATATGCACTGGGAAAAATGTAAGTACATGATTGTTTTGAAGCTGCTGATTCTTGAACTGACAGGTGTATGAACACTGAGATGCTGTCTGAGGCTTCTATCAGGAGAATAAAGGTTCTCTTCGAAGGTTGGAGAAGTTCCTTCTGGAGAAGTTACACAGTGCTGTTAAACGCCCAAGAAAAATTCTAAGGCAGAAGAAATTTAATCCAATTTAAAATACAAAAATGATTATGTGAAGTAGTCACATTTTAATGATCCATTTTATACTGAACTCAATGTGCAGTAATTGTAATTTCCTACTGCAATATTCTACATCTATACGCCCCTGGGAGGGGGAGGGGGGGTTAGCGTTTTGGACGTTATATTTGTGGGAGTTTGCTGCTGAGGGGTTATGACGAAGATTAGCCATTTCCACCTGTTGAAAAGCATGTAGCCATGCTGGCAGCGTGAGATCGAGTGTACTGGGGTGTCAGCTGCCGTTTTGTTAGCTACACTGAACGGAGACATTTTTTTTCTTTGTAAAAACCTTTTGGTGACTCATTTGTTCATTATTTTGTTGTGCAGTAGATGAATTGAACAGAATTGAATCAATACATTTTTTCCATAGTTGTTTCATCCTCCAGACAATGAGTCATACATGAGATGTAATTAACATATTTATATTTTTATTGTTTTATGATCAACTTTAAATGGGTCACCAAAACTTTTAAGGGTTAGGGTAAGGATTAGGGTTAGGGTTAAAATAATCCCAATAATGTTTGTATATTTTATAATGAAACGAATGATACTGGGATTGGAGCAAAGGTGATGTGCTGCAGGAAAGCTGGGCTTTTTCATATTCATCTTTGTTTTTCAATCTTATTCATTAAAGAGGTTACAAATCCAATTTTGGAGGGAATTTTGTATCACTCAAGTTGTACCTGACTGACGGTGGAGTCATTTGCAAGGCTGGTATGTTAAATACTAGACAGATTCACACATCCAGATCAATCGTTAAAGACCACGGCTGAAATGCATAATGTCTCTCTGAAAAGAAAAAGGTTCATTTACATAAAACATGTAATGAAGAAGCACAGTTTTTTTTGTCATGCAGTATAATTAAATTAGATATTTAAACAAAATGTTTGTTCCTTGAAGACGACATTGCATTCTGCTGTCTGTGATAATGCCCGACTAAAGCCGGACGGAATCTACATTTCTCCGCAGTGTAATCTGCACTGAAAAAACATTAAGTGGGCATCCACACTATGGTACAACTCTGGTACAATGTCGAAGAGTAGAATCAATCATCTATCTAATAGGCAGATTTTGGCTGGTCTTGGAAGTGGCGTATCGATAAGCAAACAAGACTTTTCCACTCTGCTGACTACTTGATGGTTCGTAAGTGAGGGTGGTGATGATGGACGTGGTAAGTGTGAGGCGGGATGCTCTCCAACGAGTGACATCTCTCACGTTGCTGGGCGACGGCTACCTGTGCCTGTTCTCTCATCTGTGGCTCTGAAATGCTGCCTGTAGCTCCTCACTTCAGCTGGAAAGGAGATGAAGTATGGTGAAGCGCAGCCGGGAAACGTGTGGTTTTGAGATTTTCCTGAGAGAACCATACCACACATCAGAAACTCTTTAATGTTTGCTAAAAGGTATTTGCAGGAAGTGTGCTTTCTTATGTAAATATCCCGGCGCTAACCATTTCACAGGCTATAGCAAGTAAACACTGAAACCAGCCTGTCTAATTCTTGGCTTATTGTTGTTTTAGTGCCTGGAGCCGAGTATAACTAAACCAACCAGCTTAAGATGATTCTGACCAAAAGTTGATACCAAAAATGTCCAGTAAGGAGGTTCAGCCATTTAAGTATCTTAGTGACCAATAGGAGCAAGATACCATCAGGGCAGTTTTTTTGGTTGGTCCTTTATGGCAGCATATTAATTTTGATATGCAAAGCTGAGCAACGGCTACCGAGGCCTGTAGCCCAGCGCAGCTGTCTGCCTGTTTCTGCCCCCTGACCTTCCTCTTTTTTTTGAAGCTCTGCAAGAATGCGTGTGTGTGAGTGTGTGTATGGGTGTGTGTCTGCGTGTGTGTGAGTGGGTGTGTGTGTGTCTGCGTGTGTTTGGGTGTGTGTGTGTGTGTGTATGGGTGTGTATGTCTGCGTGTGTTTGTGTGGGTGTGTGTGTGCGTGGCGTGTGTGTGTGTGTGTGCATGTGTATATCTGTGTGTGTGTGTGGGCATGCCGTGTGTGTTTGTGTGTGTACGCATGGCATGTGTGTGTGTCTGTGCATGGCGTGTGTGTGAGTGTTGGGAGTCTGAGTGTGTGTGTGTGTGTGGGTTATATATACAGGGATGGACATACAGTAACTGGTACACAAGTACGCATTCACCTTTAAAAATGTTATATGCGACAATGGATTGTTTTATGTATTATCTTATGTGCATTCGCGCTGCTATGACAAGAAAATACCTTGCATTTTAACCTGTATACCGCAAATGAAGTAGAGTTAGCATATAAAGATTAAAATGCATTATGTTTTGTTTTCATATCAGCACAAATGCACATAAAATAAGTCCACATTTACACTGCTACCACAATCGATTGTCACAGGAGTCGTTTTTAAAGGTGAATGCGTACTTGCCTACCAGTTATATCCATTCCTGTATATAGCGCATTGTGCGAATCAAATATCCCCACAATGTGATAAAAACCTGTTATTTTGACGTATCAGTACCCACAAGGCGAAACTCAATTATTTAAGAATCTTTGGCTATAATCATTAAATTTAGAAAACGCCAAAAATCTTGCATTTTTTTTGGTTACTTATGGTTGCAGTTAGGATTGGGTAGGGGTTATGGTTATCAACACATAATTATATAGTACAGGAGACAAATATACAGAATCTATATCAATGTGATCCAGATATGAGAAAACGAAATTCCTGAAGTAGAGGCAGATATGTTGGTCTTCACTGAGAAGGTCTTCAGTAGATATTCTGAAGACCTACTTGATGGCCACCAAGAACCTTGTCTTTTTATTCCATGTCAGCTGAAAGATTATGCTTTTTACCAGTGGTTTGCTCACAGGTATTACTACTGTACAGTGTCTTTCCTGCACTTAAAGCCGCACTGTGTTGGCACTTGCTGATTGAGGATGTTAGCAGGAGAATTTGGCTGCTGGTTAACAAACAGTGGTGACCTCTTTGTAGCAGTGGCTCTGCCTCTCCTCTGTCATTCATAATGGGAGCCTTTAAACCGTTAGATGAGTTTTTGATAACAATCAGCCAGTACCTACTTTCATTTCACATTTTGTCCTGTTTGTCAACGCTAGTTTTTCAGGCCTCTGCAAGTTTCGCATGCAGGCGGGGGGAGGAACATATCACACTCAATTAAACTTTCACTCAGTACTCCGCTTAGGATTGTGGGAGCTCCGGTCTCCACTGCGGCTTCCCCAAGTTCACACACACAGAAGACCCCAGACCTTTCTGACAGGCTTCTTCCATGAGTTCAGCAGCACAAACCCTGTTGGTTGAATAATGCAGAATGCACCCCCCCCCACTCTGTCACAGACAGCTTTGCCATAGATGTGGTTAAAGGTTCTCAGAAATTGAGGGTTGGTGTATCCATCTAAAGCATGAAACAGAGCATTTTGCCAGTGTCTGAATGCTGTATGGCTGGGCACAGGAAGAAAGAGACAAAAAGCAAATTATATAATATGTAATTCAGGACCATAAGAATTAGACTAGATATGCATTTATAATGCATTTCTAGCATGTAGAAAATGCTGTTGTACTGACACAAAACAAAAAGCTATTCGAAAAACATAATATGACATATCTTTACTACATATGACAAACTGTACCACACCATTAGTGCTGAGAACTTTATACATGAGGGGTTTTTTTTGTTAACAGTTATTTTTCTTGTCATTTCAGAATGGTAAAGAATACAGTATATTATTTTAGACTATTAGCAAACCCCACATGAGGGTTTTTATAACATCGGATGAGTGGCTGTGAGAGCATGTATCAGTGAGTGTATGTTGAGACCTCTTGCCCGTCTCATAGCGTGGTCTAGTGTTCGGGGTTTAAAAAGATTGTATTACAGGAAGAAGCTTAGCTGTTAGAGTCTTCATCAGTTTGAGATGTGAACTTGGGGCTGGTTTGGTGGGTTTAACCAGCGTTACTTTCGTTTAAAAAAAAACGAAAGGGGGTTTTCCTAAGCTCTTGGATGATTGGCCCAGACAAAAAATGGCTTGTAGAATCAAACATGGAAGTGCATGTTGGTGCAACCATTTTCGAGCCCTGATCTAACAAAACACAGCAAATGTTACTGAATAGTTTGTGGGAATCCATAGTGTTTTCTCTGGAATAGTCTGTAATTGCACTCCCAGCCTGCCTGTGTTATCTTAGTCCTGAATGGGGGTGTCACTGAACATGTGTCATGTAATTCCTTTGCATCCTTACATTAATATACTCTTGTTTTGGGGCTCCTGAGTATTAAAACAGCTGGGAGAATAAATGAATTATCTATGAGTTTCAAATTTTATTCTCTTATTACTTTCATTATTACATACTTTTGGAAGTCGACTTACTCTACAACAGGGGTGTCAAACTCCAGTCCTGGGGGGCCAGAGCCCTGCACATTTTTAGGTTTCCCTTCATTTAACACACCTGATTCAGGTCCTTGGACCTCCTTGTGCTAAATACCATACCGCATTTGGGCTGGTTAATTTGTGGTGGAACTGGGAACGAGCTAAGCTACACAGGGCTCCGGCCCCACAGGACTGGAGTTCAACACCCCCGCTCTACAAAGAGCGAGTTGAGGGAGGAGTAAAGTCAATTTCCCCACGGGGATCAATAAAGTATCTATTATTATTAATAATAATTATAATAATAATAATAATAATAAGTGACAAAAGTCCCTGACTCTTGCTCTTTAGCCCATGACATGTGAATTCAGGAACTTATAATGTCTCTAAAGTCAATGGTGGCAGTTCTTTTGTAATTCTTGTAACTATAATGGGGTAGAAATGTCTTTTTTAGAAGCTGCTACTGCTTGGGGTAACAGTTTACTTGAGGGGGCACAAACAATGTAGTAATAGGCCATTACTTATGTATTAATTATGCACAAATTAAATCAGGTACATACTGATCTCATGTTTATTCATCATTAATGAATCATGATGAATCTTTTATCTGAAGTATCTACTGCAATTGTTCATGATTTGTTCTTCAGTAGCAACAGAGTAGCAACTGTATTTGTGCACCTCAAGTAAAGTGTTACCATGGTGAATGTACCGTGTCATTCTGAAAGTCTTATACAGTGTAAATCAATTCTCAGCAAATTACTTCTAAAAGAGGTCTGTTTAAAATATTATTACATTCACTGATTGAACTACGACATTTTTTCTTCTACTGTAATCTAAAATCTCGTGTTTCTCCCAGGGTATCACATGGAATCACATGACGTGCTCTAGAACACGTCAACATTGGTTTGACCATGACTGCGGTCATAAGTAAACATTGTTTTGATGGTTTGATGAAAATATGAATTGGTTGTGTCCTCATTATGTGTTTAATGGACACCTCTCTAATTTGTGTCTCTTGTTTTTGTTTCAGTCATTCATAGTAACATTATCTGCAAACTAAGAGGTCCAAAGAGTGAAATAAGCTTTTGAAGTAAGTTCATAGAATGATAGGCCTGTAATCCCAACTCCTGTGCACCTCACAGCCAAACCTTTAACAAAAGGGGATAACACTTTACTTTAGGCGGAACAAGTAATGTAATAGCAATATATCACTCTTACTCAATTAATTAATTAACCAGTAAGTATTAGTTACGTATTAATTCCATGTTAGTTCATCATTAATAAAGATATTACGGTTTATGTATTTCTTGCAGTAACTATATTAATGCATGATATGTTGTTGAGTGTCTTAGTGTACTTATTTTATCTTAGTTAAAGTGTAAACTGCCACCCAAAATGGTTAAAAAGAGAGATAAACACCATCTAGGCTGATAAGACTTAATCTAGGTTTATTGCACTTAAGTTGCTTTCAATTCTGCAACAGAATTGGAAACTTAACTGATGTAAAATGTACATTTCAAGAAAAACAGAAACTAATTCACCATATAACAAGAAAGCAAAAGGTTTTATGAAGTGTTCATGATGAATTTCTGCATTATGGTTTACCAGCTTTCGGGTCAAAGCAAACACACCTGTGTGTACTAACATTGCTGTTGCCCTAGATCGCCTGTTTCTTTTATGGGCAGATGTGCCTGAGTAGTCTCTCCTGCTGAATGTAAATACCTCATTGCTGTTAGGCATTTCCCAAAATCGTAAAAATTGCACCTCTGTTGAAAATACAGAGTCTCGCTTCCTCCCTTCTGATCAATTACAGACCTATTTCAAATCTTCCTTTTACTGGCAGGAGTGCTGAAAGAGCTGCTTACAATCAGCTCAGTCACTTTTTAAAAGTAAGATTTCGAGCATATCATACCACTGAAACTGGTTGGACCTGAATGACATTCGCATAAATACCAATTGAGAAAAAGTATCCATTCTTGTTCTTTTAGATCTCATTGCAGCGTTTGATATTATTGATCACGAAAGTTTATTAGAGTGCCAAACTCGGCTGGAATATCTGGAACTGTCCTTAGCACGAGTGTGAGTCCTATTTGGATAGCAGGGCCTGTTTGGCTGCGGTGGATAATTATGAATCAGAAAGGAGGGGTATTTCCTGTAGGGTCCCACATGGACCAACTTCAGCGCCTCTTCTATTAACCTTCTTGCAGTCCCAGTTTCATTCTCATGTACTTCCCTCCATTTTGGCATCATAACGCGAATTCAAACTGTGCTGTTGTTGGCTATCACAGGAACCAGCTGGTCAAACTGAATCCTTCTGCTAATGTTGTGTATGAACATTCCCACCTAATTGGCTGTGCACAAACATTTGAACGCAGCCTTAGGGAAATTAAAAGTTTGGTGAAGTTCCACTGTGATTGTATGTACATATAAGATACTTGTGCATTTTACATTGTTCTGTTTACAGATGGAGGCATGCAACATGTTTGGTTTCTGCATGCATTAGCGGTTACTGTGATTTAAATTATATCAGTGAAACTGGGAGCTGTACTATAGGCTAGAGGCAGTGGTCACTCTCTGAATGTGTATGTGAGCAGTTTGTCACATGTCCTGCATGTGATGAAGCCTTTGGCCTCAGCAGTGTGTTCTTGTGTCACATGTTGTGCAGCGGCATCGGCTGAACGGACGAGTTCCAAACCCTACCAGGGGGTGAGGGTCAAAGATCCCGTCAAAGAGCTCCTGAGGAGGAAAAGAGGAAATGACCTGAACAGCGCCAAGCCTGCACCTGCGACAGCGGTGAGGACATGCAAAGAGCCCTGACACGTCACTCACACCTTCTAGAAGCTTCCTTGCCACTCATTCCTTTTGGAATCAAAATGGAAAACAAATGAAGTTTTTTTAAAAGCTATGTGAGGAAGAAACCCAGGATGTTGGGGTGACTGGTCATTCCGGACACCACTAGCAGTTCCACACCTGGATGTTGTGTCTGTGGATTCTGTCAAACCAATGAGCATGTGCGATGCGATTCAGTGACACCAGAGTGCAGAGAAAAGCTTTGCTGATTGGTCGCTTTGTACTCGAAGACCGTAGGAGAGTTCTGTGGGACAGCTCGTAATTAGGCCAGTCCTCAAATGACGCATTGTCTGGGAGAGCTGCACGTTCACACCCTAACAAACCACAGAGTGTTGGCAGGGGGGATTGGGGGAAGGGGCTTATCCTCATGTAGTCCAGGTGTTTTTCCATGTCAGTTTAAACCTTTCCCTCATGTTGCTGCAGGGCTGGGCACAAAGCCAATGCAAATCATGCCATTACTCTGCCAAAGCCCATTGCTGCTAACTCCCCGATGTCCTCGGGTAGGCACCACCACCAGCTGCCCAGAACCACAGACCCAAAGAGGCCAAAATATTTTATGGACATCTCATTAACGCGGGCAGCCCGGGGAAGCTTAAGGGTGTGTGGAGGACGTGGTTGTGCTCTGATATACCAGCATGGAGATTTCCGGGATGACATGGCATTTCCTGACACAAACTACTTGGTCGGCTGCATTGAGTTTGGGGTCTTGCAGGCCTTCAGTTATCGCTCATAAACAATGTCACATGACCATCATAACAGGTCACCCCTGAAGTTGCATTCGAGTTTAGAGTTTCCAGTGTAGAGATCGGAAAATAGTAGGTGGCAACAAGGCCTTAATATTTCAATATTTCATGCCCTCATCTAGAAGCCCTTTAAATATTTCTTAAATCCTCGAATGTCCAGTTCCAGAGTAGCAGACAGATCTGTCAATAACCTGGAATTAATCAGAAACCGACTATTGATTAAAGGCAAACTTGTTCTGACACTCCATCTCAGACACTGATGGTAGCGACACTCTCCACACTGATGATTATTATTTTTGAACAAACAATTTTCACTGTTTGCTGGCAGGTGAAACTCAAGAACTTAATTCTTTTTATTTTCCCGCACAGCACTAAAACACAACTGGGCACACATTTGATATTCTTAGTAAACACATGCACTGTATCATGTGACTAAGTATGTATTGTGTTCTTTAAATGAAAAAATAATAAGTCCTTAACTCTTTCTGCTGATCCAAGGCAAATTTGCCACAAGCTTAAGTAAGTCTCTGATTCTAGGTTGTTGTGCCAAACACTGTACTGTCATCATATCCCCAAATCGGTGAGTTTCCCAGTGTTTCTGATTCTTGTTCCTGATACTGGTACACACTGCAGTCTCATTTGATGTTTTCCACACATTTACATATAAAGCTCATTTGAATTTGCAAGCATCTGTTCATGTTGAACACAGACTATTTATAAGGGGCCGGCTAAGCGCTTTGCACTGGTATCCTTTCCATCAGCACCAGTGGCTCTTTCTGAGGCTGGTTCCACCATCCCTGATTCCCTGGCAGCGGAGGAGGGCACAGCGTGCTCAGGCTGGATCGCACAGCCTGCCCCCACGACTCTGCAGTCCGTGGCCCCCTGGCCATGTGCGGAGTACCTGCCCGCTGAGCACGGTGGCTCGGCCTATGCCAGTGACATGTACGTGCAGCCCATGTGCCCCAGCTACACCGTGGTGGGGCCGCCCTCGGTGCTGACGTACACGCACACGCCTCTGTTCACCAACTTCGCTGTGAGTATCGCTGCCGTTTCCGTGGTCCTTCTCAGAATGTTCCAGAGGAGGTCATTGCTGCTGTCTGTATGAGAAATTTTACCAAATAAAATAAATATGAAATGGCACTCTGTTCCGGTTGATTATATTCACTACACTGAAGTTAACTGGTAGTGTAAACTCTGAACAGACCTTATTAATCCTTTTGCTTGTTACCACAGAGCAGACCCCCCCCATCCTCGGCCTTGCCTCAGCTGGATCTCCCCGACTCCTCAGTGACTTACCTACCGTGGGCTCAGCCCTTGGCTACCTTCTCTACGGCGGCCGCCCCGTGCCCCCCCTGCACAGCCCCCTTCTTGGCCCCGCCCACCATGGCCGTCACGGAGCCGCAGCTGCAGCGGCGGGAGCCGGTGGGAAACGCGGTAGCCAGTCTGCCCCTGGAGAAGCTGCTGGAGGAGGAGGATGACAAGGACACGTATATGGGGGCTCCTTTGCTCTTTATCGAGGATGTCTAAAGGTCCCTGGCGAAGTGTGTGTGTGTGTGTGTGTGTGTGTGTGTGTGCAATCAAAAAACTAAAAATGCCTAAAGTCTTGTATTTCGTTTCGTTACTTATGGTAAAGTTAGGGCTGGGTTAGGGTTAAGGTTGTCATAGTTAGGATTAGAGTTATTCCCATAGAAATGAATGGAGAGTCCCCACAAAGATACAAGTACTGGTGTGTGTGGAAGTGTGTGTGTCTGTGTGTGTGTGGGGGGGGTTTCTGATATTTTATACCAACAAAGTTTGGAAAGTAGTATGCAGTATATGATCATGCCAAACCCACCATGTCTTTTCAGCTATATATTTTGCATTTTCAGTTTTATTCTAGTATTTTCTAAAACTGCTGATGATGTGAAGATTTATTGACAAATGCTCTGACAAAAACATACAACCGGACGGAGATAAAGAGAAATGCTGAGGGTCTGATGTAAAATTTCTTTAACCGTATTCAGGTAGACATATTGTGCCAAAATCTCCACTTGTGTGCTTCTTAAGGATTCACATTATGATTCAAGTTGTTTGATTCAATATATATTTTATTGTCCTTAATTTTTTTGTTTTCTCTGCATTTTTCTGCCTTAAAACCCAACCTAAATCTTTGGCACAACATTACAATATTTATTACATGCAATTTATCAAAGCTTGTACAAAACCGTGACTCATAATATTCGGATCATGGTATTTTATAATTTCACCATAGACCAAAGTTATTAAAACAGGGTAGACTTGCAGAAAAACGCCAGTTAAATGTTTTTTTCTGGGTTGTTCTGCAAAAACATAGATTTCAAAATAAATAAAGAATCTGATGCAATATGAGTGTTTGATTTCTTTTATGAAACTTGATTTCGTTTGTCTTTATCCTTCTTTGTAGCTCATTCAGGCCCCATCACTGTTGTTGCAGCCTTATGTTAAAAATCAAAAATTAAATTTTTTCCTCCTGGTACACTCAATACCATATAACCACAAAGCAAAAACAGAATTCAAGAAATTTTTGCAAATTATTTTTTTTTAAAAATTAATCACATTAGCATAATTATTCAGCCTTTTTCCTATGACAATTGTAATTTAGCACAGGTTCATCTTGTTTGTATTGATCATTAAAATAAACCTACGGTTAATTTAATTAATTAGTGATGATTTGGAAAGACACAGCTGTCTTTATAATGGTAAGACGGTTCACAGTTTATATCAGACCAAGCCATGGGGTGAAAGCAATTGCCTGCAGACCTGAGATACAAGACTGTGTTGAGGCACAGATCTGGGAGAGGCTACAAAAATGTATTGGGGCTTTGAAGGTTCCCACAAACACAGTGAGCTCCATAATTCTTAAATGGAAGAAGTTGGGAACAACCAAAAGCCTTCCTAGAGCAGACCCCCCCAGCCAAACTGAACAGCTTCCTAGGGTAGACTCCCCCCAGCCAAACTGCGCAGCTTCCTAGGGCAGACTCCCCCCAACCAAACTGAGCAGCTTCCTAGGGCAGTTTCCCCCAGCCAAACTGAGCAGCTTCCTAGGGTGGACACCCCCAACCAAACTGAGCAGCTTCCTAGGGCAGACCCCCCCACCCAGCCAAACTGACCAGCTACCTAGGGCAGACCCCCCAGCCAAACTGAGCAGCTTCCTAGGGCAGACTCCCCCCAACCAAACTGAGCAGCTTCCTAGGGCAGACTCCCCCCAACCAAACTGAGCAGCTTCCTAGGGCAGTTTCCCCCAGCCAAACTGAGCAG
>JAODLC010000040.1:4073299-4095461 GCA_026781145.1 Hippopotamyrus pictus | reverse complement strand
AGCCCCCCCCCCCCCAGCCCAACTGAGCAGCTTCCTAGGGCAGACCCCCCCAACCAAACTGAGCCGCTTCCAAGGGCAGACCCCCCCCAGCCAAACTAAGCAGCTTCCTAGAGCAGACCCCCCAACCAAACTGATCAGCTTCCTAGAGCTAACCCCCCAGCCAAACTCAGCAGCTAGGGAAGAAAGTTTGATGAGATTTGCTTTGATGAGAGACGTGATCAAGAACCTGATGGCCACTCTGGCTGAGGTCTGAATACTTTTAAATATTAAATATAAACACTGCTTATGCTGCTAAACAAGGTACCTGCAAATGTTATTGAGATGTTCATAAGTTAAAATGTTGCTTTAGCTATATAATAGCTATTTCACTTGAAAACTGACTGAAGTACCATTTACTATCAGTATTTTAGTGAAATCTGTACCTAATATAGACCTGTAACGCTCTGAGACTCCAAAATAGTTTTTGTGTGTGTGACGCAGCAAATTGGCATCATTGTTTTGCTAATACCTGCTGTCTCACCTAAATTATGACAAGCATACACTGTAGAGAAAAGAGCAAAGCGAAGCAGCAGATTGCATGCCCCAGACATCCATGAACCCGTACAGCTGTTATAGATCTTCCAGAGACCGGCAGCCCTAGTCAGTCAGCACAGGGCCTGGTAGGTAAGACCTTCGCCTCGACCCCAAAGGTGGCGGTTCCTAGTCTGACTCCTGATCTCAGTATCCCTCTGGAGATACACCTGTGTTTCTGTGATCATCCTCCATGAATGAAAGATGCTACTACTGTTAGTGTTTTAATTCATGTGCATATCCTGTATTACATAATACAAACATTTTTATCAGAGTAGTTAAGACCCTATTTGCATGTAGATTTGCAGCCAAAATAATATTCTCACCAGTAATTAGTGTCATAGCCACAAAGTTCAAAGGAATGAAAATAACTTGCAAATAGCTACCTTGAGTATACAAATCTTATATTATTAATCTAGTAAAAAAATTACTGGCTATATTTAAGTAGTTGCTCCACTTTTAAACTGTAGATTCTCTAGAATGTGTGCAATCGTCACTGTACAACATTAATGTGGAGCATCAGTTAGGGCACGATGGCCATGTGGCGCATTTCCCTGAGGGTGATCCTGCGAGCAGGATCCTCATTGCTGAGGACTCGAGGGGCAGGACCAGGCTGAGGGGACACCCATGTAACACCTGGCTGCTGCAGACAGACGTCCATTTCAGGAGGGTGAGACTGGACCACATGTTGGCCTGGGGGGGTTGTCAACCAGGATTCCGGTGTTTCACCATGTGGTGGGTGCAGCAATGCATTGTACCAGTGCATGCTCTCAAGCTGACCTTAATGCGGTGAAAAGCAATCAGCACCCACAGCACCACAAAATTATGGCTGGGAGATTCCCCAATAAAAGCAGTGGTGTCCATTTTTGCACAGTTTCTGCTGCTATTTTGGACAGAAGAAAACATCTGGACTGTACATGAGCTCATCTTGTATATAAACAACCCATCCATAAGTAAGGGCTTTAGTCAGGTGAGAATTAGCAGGGTTCTGTGATCTTGGACGCAGCAAAAATCCCAAGTGGTCTCAGTTCACAGAGTGAAGCACCAACAGAGTTAGAAATCATAGTGAGGGTAGACTGGCAGAAAATCAGGTTGGCCAGAGCCATAACAATTCACCTGGTGACAAAAACAATCATTTTTAAAATGAACTGCAGGACTACTAAGACCTAAACAAAGAGAAAGATAAATGTATTTGCTTCTCAGCAGCATTTTTCCTTCAATTAATCTGACCATGCACACACATACTTGTCAGACACAATCGTTTTATCGCACTGTACTGCTCGCTGTAAACACTGAATGGTAAACAGTCTTCTGGCCAGAACTACAACAAAAGGCGGTTGGATCAAACTTTGGGCTTCTGGCTTAATTTTCATTCCCCCAGCTTCTACAAACCCATTAATAGTCCCACAAAATCATTAATGGTCAGCCATAAGACACACGATTTCGATTCTGCTGAAAAAGATTTGCATTTTCGTTTAATCAAATTTCTGTGGAATGTGCTTAATTAAATCACCTCTTTAACAGGAAGGGGAGCTACTTTCTGCTAAACAATCCAAACCAGTCCCTCTCTACATGTGACGATTTATGGGTTACCAAACCTTTTCTTATGTAGATCAGATTCAGTCAGAAATCCAGTGTTTACCAGCACCTGGCAAATGCACGACAGAGCATTTTGATACACTTATTCAACTCTCTGCCATTTATGTTTTCACTTGTCTTGGTCTCAACTATTTACATTGAGTGAATTAAACATATTTACTTGAAGTCTCTTTGTAACTTTGCACATGCGTAGTACAATGGATTAGAAAAGGTCAGACAGAATTGTGTTCATGACAGAATCTTATGTATCATGCTGTCATTGGTTCCAGGTAATCTTGAGAAAATTTTACATTTATCAAGTCTGCAGCATAATGCCTTAATAGAAAGGGACTCCGTGTCTAAAACTGTCTGGTTCTATCTTTCTGTTAAGCCGAATATTTACTAAAATACAATAGCTTAAGAACCAAAGAAGCCAGTCTGCACTGCGGCACAGAGGGAAAGACCCCCAGAACTTTCAGCATGTCTCCTCTCGCCTTTACACCGCCAAAGAGATATGGGAACACGTCCACGTAGCTGCGGAGAGACTCGAGGGGCTGTTTGGGATCGATGCCATCATGGAAAGGTAGGGCCTGGAGGCAATGTGGGGGGGAGGGGAAGTGTAAGGGGCTCCCCAAGAAATACGTGGCACATTCCGGCTGCTCTGTGATGTATTGATACGTGCCGCCCCGCTTATCTGAATGCCGATATCGCATTTATTGTAGGGGGATAATTTGATGTAGGTGACTTGAAGAGGGCGGAGTTCACCTGAGTCCCAAAGGTGTGATTCATCAAGATGAATGAGTACCTGTCTTCCAGTATCACACGGGGTATTTGTTTAGCTTTGTCATATCTTACACATTGTTGTCACATTCCCAGGCAGTTTTATTTTATTTTTGTTTTGATGCCAAGACCGAAGCATCAATCTAGTAAATATTGGTGCCATTTTAAAACGGCACCACTTTACTGTTGCACGGATGAATAGATGAGTATGACGTTGTATAAATTACTCTGTTGGTACAAAGTTTGTTATCACGGCTCCAGGAGACTCAGCCCGAAACAAGTATGGCAAGACTGAGTTGTTAATTAAATAAAAGCAGAACTTTTGTGTTGCTGGATGATATATCAGAAATATAAAGGGAGTAAATACACACAGCTCGTTGTCTCAAATACCATTTTCCGTTTGAGAACTGCATCTTCCATTAATTAATGGAATGTTGTTAACCACCTATTATTTTAAATCACATGAACAACTGAGATTATATCTTCTCATTTTTTTTGTTCTCCTTTGTTTCTGTTTTTATCTTGAAAACTGTATTTTCATCATCGATATACCCCATTCATTTTTTCATACTTTTCACAATTCTCATTTTTGACTAACGTCCATTATGAGTCCAATGACTTCTATACTGTCTGTCCTGTTGTCAAGAGTCCGCCTTAAAGCGTTTAGTACTAAGCTGTCAGCTTTTCATTTTCTCCTTAAACAATGATCACTGTGTGCGACACTCAGCTACCCTGTCAGGATAAAGTAGTTCTCATTAAGAACAGCTTCCAAAGTACTGAAACCAAGGGTAACTCCTGCTGTCATATAAGTCGAAAAATACCCTGGGCTACAATGTGAAATTAAATGCATATGGCTGACATGTCTGTGAACTACATTTTTTTTTTTTTTTTTGCTCTTCAACATTTTTACTCCAGATATAGGAACCAACATGACTTCCAACCTTTTTTATAGTGTGAGCTACTTTTACAAAGAAAAAAGTCTGAGGAGCTATGAGTTGCGACTTGGGGGGGAGGGGGGTCTCCCTTTGGTCGATTAGCCTATGTGGATGGGGAGGTTGTGTATCTTGATCAAATGGAAATGTCTTGCTGATTGACCAGTTAGCGACTGCTGCTCTGGATGAACCGAGGCTGTGTAGACCCCATGTAGACCCCGTGTAGACCCCGTGTAGACCCACAGTTTGCTCTAACACCCTTGTGGCCCCATGCAACGCTTTTGCCACTGGTTCCTTTCTATGATGGAATGTTTACCTTTTCCAGCGCCCACTGCTGGTTGTAGTGACCACGAATCAGCTGCACATCGCTTGTTACCTCATCAGGCTGGGCGTCGATGTGAACACAGCCAACGACTGAGGCCGTATCACTATTCACCTGGCCGTTACGTACAGCTTTGTGAAGGTCATTCAGGTATGGGGATGCCATTTTAGTCCATGTGACACCTGTCAAATAGCAATCCATACTGATAACCTGATAAGGTGGACTTTGAATTAAAGCAGGAGACCAACTTTAATAAAACTTGGCCTTTTATACACATGGGCTTATTGTATTGGATATAAGAACCATGATATTTTATATGTAAACCTTTAATGAAGTGCCTCCTAAGCAAATTTTACAAAAAAGAAGTAAAGCAAAACAAGCAGTGCGGTGAAAATGTTAAGAAGACCTTAAACAACTTGCCTTCCAGAATCCGATAGTCAGACAGGAGTCACTTTCCTAGATTCACTTAAAGCAGTTATAGCATTTCTTCTTGATGTGTACCATAGGCTGAGTCATGGATCATGTGTGCAAATAAGACTTCACGGTCCATCCCAGCATGGTAGGTTGCTATGGCAATGACAGCAGCCAGCCCATAAGTGCTTTTGGTACTTGGGTATCTGACGGTTCAGCAGGTGTCCAGCATGTTCCTTACTCCATAAATCCTCCTGTTTCCCACAGTCATTGCCAGTCACACGGTGCAGTGGGTGTGCTGGTGGACATGGTTCATGGAGAATTCATCTGACAGGTCTCTGCCTTTGTTTGTGTTTGGTTTTGTTACTTCTGTGTTCCATCATTCCAGGAGGAGTCAGGTCGAGGATATAGCTGTGAAAACACTCTTCGTAATCTTAGCTCTTTGTCATTTTGATGAAGCCCAGTTGGACTTGTCTGAAAAGTTTGTGTATAAGTAAAACGGGCAAGTGGAGTTTTGGGGTTGAGTGTGTGTGTGTGTGTGTGTGTGTGTATGTGTGTAAGTGTCTTCGTGTGTGTGTGTGTATGTGTAAGTGTCTTCGTGTGTGTGTGTGTAAGTGTCTTCGTGTGTGTGCGTCTTCATGTGTGTGTGTGTGTGTGTGTCTTTGTGTGTCTGCGTGTATGTGTGTGTCTTCATGTGTGTGTATGTGCGTGTGTGTCTTCATGTGTGTGTATGTGCGTGTGTGTCTTCGTGTGTGTATGTGCGTGTGTGTCTTCATGTGTGTGTATGTGTGTGTGAGTGTCCTCGTGTGTATGAGTGTGTATATGTGTGTCTGTGTGGGGGGGCTCAGGGGCTTTCCAAGGTCTTTTCACGTTTTTCAAGTTATTGAGCACTGTACTGTGAAGTCAGATGTGTTTTTTACCTGCCAGATTTTATCATGCATCATAAAATCCTAGTGCATGTGAATACATACTGAAGATGGCAGAATTTCATAGTTAGTATTTTGCTGTGCACTGTCCAGTGGTTCATCAGAATATGGCGTATTTTTAGAATAATCAGCAAAAACACGTTCAAACTTCTTTCTGGTCAGGCACATATGGTTATCTTCATAGAGATTCCTGCTCTAGTCTTGGGATGTAGATGAGCAATTTTAGTAGCTGGCATTTTTATTTTCATACAAATTGGAAGACTCAGCCTAATTGCACCCACACCTAGCTGGCTCCTTGACTAGCTAAATCCATGCCTAATTGGTTCCTTGACTAGCTACACCCATGCCTAGTTGGTTCCTTGACTAGCTGCAGTATGGTATCAGGCTTGAGAGACCTTGAACATTTTCAGAAGAGAAGGACAAGAGCAGAGCTTCTGAGGTACAGAGTACACAGGCAGGTCCAGACGAATATGTCCTAGAAAAGTATTTGTGAGAACGTTGATATCAACACATCAGCATGAGTAATGCAATAGCTGTGAGCGAAGAACAGGCCTGGACGGGCCTGAATGGGCCTGCTGTCTCTGCCTAGGAATCTTAGAGAGGCTGTCAAACACCAGGAACCCCCAGCCGCTCAGATGTCAGGTGCCCTGAGGATAAAATCTACCACATTTTCATTTGATCAGGTTTGCACCACCTATAGAGTTAACCACATAATTCTCTACTTTCTGGTACAGTGTCAGAGCCTTTTAATTCTTATCAAAGCAGGTATTAAAAATAGGCATGACTTGGGGATGGTCCCAGTGGAAAACCAAGGAATGGTTCCAGTGGAAAAGGAGGGAATGTCTCCAGTGGAAAAGCAGGGAATGGTCCCAATGGAAAAGCAGGGAATGGTCCCAGAGGAAAAGGAGGGAATGGTTTCAGGGGAAAAGCAGAGAATGGTCCCAGGGGAAAAGGATGGAATAGTCCCAGGGGAAAAGCAGGGAATGGTCCAGGGGAAAAGGAGGGAATGTTCCCAGGGGAAAAGCAGGGAATGGTCCCAGTGGAAAAGCAGGGAATGGTCCCAGAGGAAAAGCAGAATGGTCCCAGGGGGAAAGGATGGAATTGTCCCAGGGGAAAAGCAAGAAATGGTCCCAGTGGAAAAGCAGGGAATGGTCCCAGTGGAAAAGCAGGGAATGGTCCCAGCGGAAAAGCAGAATGGTCCCAGGGGAAAAGGATGGAATGGTCCCAGGGGAAAAGGATGGAATTGTCCCAGGGGAAAAGCAAGAAATGGTCCCAGTGGAAAAGCAGGGAATGGTCCCAGCGGAAAAGCAGAATGGTCCCAGTGGAAAAGCAGTGAATGGTCCCAGGGGGAAAAGCAGGGAATGGTCCCAGGGGGAAAAGCAGGGAATGATCCCAGTGAAAAAGTCAGGGAATGGTCCCAGTGGAAAAGCAGGGAATGGTCCTTAGGGAAAAGGAGGGAATGGCCCCCAGCAGCCTGCTTTCTATGTTTGCTGCCATGATTTCCGACATTTTTTGAATGCCATTTTTGTTTTTCAGTCTGTGGATCTTGTCAAGGATAACTCGGCATTCTTTGCAAAGATGCATGATTTATTTCTGCTTTTATTTCTGCCTGAGATAGAGAGCAGTACCTTTAGTGAGGTGGTGAAATTTTGACAGGTGTGTTTTGTTGCTGGGCATGTTTAACACACAGCAGGGGATGGAGTAACCTGCAGCCATTCTCGTGGTGTTTGTCCTGACATGCTTGCAAGCCCAAACCTGGCGTGACAATAACCTTATAATTTTAAAGAGCAGGAGCTGAGACGATGGTGATGTCAGTTTTGCTGAGAAAATGGCAGATGTGTGATTGCACTTTGTTAGTCAGTGCTAAGGTTGCAGAGAAGTGTGAATGAAGCTTAATGTATGAAAGATCCACCTGTTTTCCCCACATTGTTTCCCATTCAGGGTATCAGTTTTTGGGAACCAAGGCAAATGAGCAATTTGGGTGGGATATGGCTGTCTCTGGGCTGCCTCCTATTCACCTAAGTGCACATTTTTGCACTGCAGGAGAAAATCTGCATAGCCCGAAGAATCACACATGCTGCACACACACCGAGCTGGGAACTAAGCCCATGATATTAGAGATCTGAGCCCGCAGCACTAACCATAAAGCCATGATGAACTTCCAGCTCCAGTTACTTATTTAGATGTACTTGCCATCTATTCTGAATTAAGGCTGGTAAATAATGACAATAAATACAGCAATTTTGCTGTGCACATAGTATAAGAAGATCTTCAATATGGTATGGCTTAGGGGCTAAAATTTGCCTACAAATTTTTTCACTGCACAATAGCCAGCAGTGAGCAGGGATTGCGAAACGTGCTGCGATATCTATCTTTTACGAGCGTGTTGCATTAAGATCTTTATTTGGCGCCTTCCAGGTTACAGTCTCCCTTTAAACAAGCCGTCTCCATTTGAGCAAGTAAAGACTTGATATGCACATAATCTTTTTTTTTTTGCCAGAAGATAAACTGTGCCAAGTCTGTAAACATATCACCACCCTTGGCAAATGAGTTTGTGCTGGGAATTGTCGGGAATGTACATTCCAAAAGTGTGTATGGCATGGCATAGCAAGGAAAAGAGCAAAGTCTATCTCTCTCTCTCTCTCTCTCTTTCTCTCTCTCTCGCTCTCTCTCTCTCTCTGAACAATGGAACTTCACATCCCTGGCATTTCACTTTCAGATACATTAAAACTTGTGTAAAAGTACCTGTTGATGCTCACTGCTAATCTTACGCACTTTGTTTTTCAGCCTTAAATAAAGTCCTTTGACGATTCATTTTGGATCATTTTCTTTGTCTGTTCCAGTGATGGACGCCTCCCCGAGCCTTTGGAAGAAGAACGTCTCCTCAAAATGGCATTCCTTCTGAATCATTGGCTCCGTAGGACATCGTCTGATTTGTCTTTCCCAGTTGCTTGATGGAACATTCCGGCTCAAGCCTTTTCCTTAAGCAGGCTTGCCTCAGGCCCTGTTCTCTTACCATGATCCATCATGCCTACCCTGCTTTCCACCCTAATGGATCATCTCTATGCCCGATTCGCTGCCGGAAAAGGTGGCGGTTTGGCCTCCCTGTTCAGCTTGTCCATCTTTTTGCACGTGTCTGTGTAAATTCTTCAGCGGCATGCTAATTGGAACACCACTTCACCTTTGCATTAAATCACTCACGCTTCCCGTGTAATGTGCGCCTCCCTTGCTTTGGGCTCGAGGATAGGGGGTCGCTAGGCCATCACTCTTGACAGCTAAGAACTTGTTCCAGGTGCTGGAGATCCATCAGCAGCACCACAGGCATGAGCCTTTCGGCTGCCTCCTAGCTGTTGCTGGGCCTGGAATACTCTGCTTCCCCTTTTGGTGACAAAATCAGATATGTGACACAGTAATTAGCTAGGATAGTAGTTAAAGTGATAGTTAAGGATATTAACTTCTATGGATGACCCAAAGGTTGCCAGGTCAAGTGTCAGAAACAATGTCCTTGAGCAAAACCACTTAACCCCAATTGCTCCGGTTATACATCAATGTGTGTAAATTGTAGTTTACTAATGTAATAATAATACTACCTTGTCTTAGCTTTGGCAAAGGTTTATTTTATGGGACTAGATAATGTAGATATGTTCCCACTGTGCCTCTCAGTTGCCAGAAGGTTCTGACTTGGTGTTTTGTGTGGCTAGGGGGTCACGGTTCTTGTTGACCGGCATCTTGCTTTGGGATTCTGGTTGGCCAGTTTCTGGTTTAGGGATTCATGATCCCAAATAGCCAGCAACTCGCAGCTGGTGCGCTGTGCAGCTGGTGCACTGTGCTGTTGGTGTCCTGTCTTTGTAGTTTTCTATGTGTGTGGCCTGGTTTTTGTGTACTTGCCCCATTTAGGTTCCCTGGTTTCTGTTTTGGGTTCTCCATCCCTCTGCTGTTGAGTCTGCCTTCTGCTTCACCTCATCCTGTTGGCCGTCCATCCAGTCAGTGGCCCCCCTGGTTCCCTGTTTCCAGCAGCATTGTGGCTGTTGGTGTCAGGCACCAGGGGGGCGAATATTTGGCCTGATGGATGGGCACCCTGGGGTGAGGTGCTCTAAATGTTTTAACCTGTAAACACTGAGTCCAAGTCATGACACTTTTGCCTTTGAACTTTGTGTTTTACTGTTTGACAGAGATCTTTATTTCTAGCCTCTTCCAGTCTGCTCTGAGCATGCTTGTCATTGAAATATTACACCTCTATTATATGCAGACTTTCTCTTTTATAATTTACTGCCTTAGCAAAAATATTTATTAAAAGGCAGTTTTTTTCACCCATATCCCATTTAGTGCATGACAGTATTCACTTGTCCATTGTCAAAATACTGTTCTTAAATCCCAGGCTCATGTTTAGATACCCGCCAATGAAGTGAGGATAGTTACTGGTCTATACCAGTGTTTCCCAACCCAGTCCTTGGCGAGCCTCAGAAAAACGTGGACTGTCCGGGGTTCCCCGAGGACTGGGTTGGGAAACACTACACTACGCAGCGCTGTTGTGACACAGTCAGCTGCAGCGGGAGATGAGCCTTAAATAAAGTCATTTGATGATTCATTTCGGTCTCCATGGAGATGCCAGAGATGCTGGAGGAGAAGCCATTCAAAGTGATGGTTGCATTCATTTGCTAGGATAAGCCCGAGCTGCTGTCTCTACCCAAGCGGGTGCCGCCCACAGGTATGCACGGAAAATTGTGCTTTTTCAAATACTACTGTTGTTTCACTGTGTTTCTTCATAGTAGTTCATTACATATAGATTCTTGCTGGATGGCCTCTATTTCCAGGACATGGAGAGCTGGAGGTCGGTGCTGCATTTGGCTGCTCAGGAGGGAAATTCCTGCTTGCTCAAGTTTTTCTTGGAAGCGAGAAACTGCTCTGTTCCAGTCCTTGTGTATATGAGGGTACAGTTCAGTGCTCATGATTTACCGGAACAATGCTGTCTCATTAAAATATTTACTCTGCCCTGAATAAATGCGATAGGATGGGCTGGCTGAAAGTTGGGTAGATTAGGTTGCAGCTCGCGTTGGTGCCGCTCCTTGTGTGGCTCTGGGGATTTCCACACCTCAAAGTTCACCAGTAGTTGGGCAGGCAGGCAGAGGCACCGTGTCCCATGTGCCCCTGCTGCAGCCGGTGGGGGGATTCCCAAAGCGCACAAGACACGTGTCGCACCTCAAAGGTGCCGAAAAGCCACAAAGAAGCCAAGGAGCCACAGGAGGAATCGAGGAGCCACAAAGGGGCAGAGGAGCCACAAAGGAGGCGAGGAGCCACAAGAGGAGTCAAGGAGCCACAAAGGGGCAGAGGAGCCACAAAGGAGGCGAGGAGCCACAAGAGGAGTCAAGGAACCACAAAGGGGCAGAGGAGCCACAAAAGGAGCCAAGGAGCCGCAAAGGGGCCGAGGAACCACAAGAGGAGCAGAGGAGCCGCAAACGGGAAAAGGAGTCACAAGAGGAGCCAAGGAGCCGCAAAGGGGCAGAGGAGCCACAAAGAATCCGAGGAGCTGCAAGGGGGCCAAGGAGCCACATGGCCCATGTTCCGAGCCACAAAGGGAAGGAGCCACACGACCCGTGAGTCGTGGCACAAAGGGGGCCGAGGAGCTGCACAGGGGCCGAAGAACCGGATAGGGGCTCAGGAGCCACACACTCGCACACACACACACACACACACACACACAGACATACAAACACACATACACACAGGCACACACTTACACACACTCTCACACACACACACCCAGGCTACTTTTCTCTGTTAGTGAGAAAACTTTTTTCTGCTCCGTGTTTTTGTGTTTGCTGTGGCAAGTGGACGTGTTTGACCAAGACAGTGGCGGGCCACAGACACAGGTGTGGCTCTCCATTTACAGCCCAGGGCCTGGAATATTCTGAGCTGGGCAAACTTTGGGAGAAAACATTTCCGATAAGAAAAAAAGGCACAGTGTTGTTCACTGAGGTACCCTGAGCAAGGTACCGTCCCCAAGCACTGCTCCCCGGGCGCTGAATTAGCTGCCCCCTGCTACGTCACGAAAGTCACATATGGGTTAAATGCAGAGGACACATTTCATTGTTGCGCACTGTGTGCTGTGCTGTGGTGTGTTAACAATGACCACTGATCACCTAATTCCAAATTCCAAATAAAAATAAAATATGAGCACTTTCTCCAATTCACCGGGCAGCACACTCAGACACTCAGAGGCAGTATACTCAGACACTCACACTGTTGAGGAGGCTGCTTGCTGCACTGTGGTTCCCTACTGTGCATGATCTGGTATTAGCATAGACAGGCAGTGCACTCAGACACTCAGAGGCAGTGCACTCAGACACTCAGAGGCAGTGCACTCAGACACTCAGAGGCAGTATACTCAGAGACTCACACAGGTGAGGAGGCTGCTTTCTGTGCTGTGGTTCCCTGCTGTGTATGATCTGGTATTAGCATAGACAGGCAGTGGACTCAGACACTCAGAGGCAGTGCACTCAGACACTCAGAGGCAGTGCACTCAGACACTCAGAGGCAGTATACTCAGAGACTCACACAGGTGAGGAGGCTGCTTTCTGTGCTGTGGTTCCCTGCTGTGTATGATCTGGTATTACGTTTAGCATAGACAGGCAGTGCATTCTCTAAAATTACAGCAGTATTAAACTTTATGTAACTTTATAAAAAGTAGCTTAAGGTGCAGTAATTAAAACTGAAAAAAATAAAAAGTTTAATGCTCTGTTGCCTCAGTACAATGTGCATTTTGTCAGGCGGTTGCTTTAGTGACTATAATCATTATAAGTAAAACAGCAGTTAGCCATTAACTTAATTGTGTAGAAGGGTGCAAACCCATCTCATCTCATGAAGGAGTATGTGGTTAAGTTAAGAGGCTGTACTACCTCAGACATGCTCCTGTTATAGAACTAGCTGGCTGGAAAATTAAAAAATAAAATAATAATAATAATAATAATAATAATAATAATAATAATAATAATAATAATAATAATAATAATAATAATAAAATCCCCCCCGCGACCCAGTAGGATAAGCGGCTTGGAAAATGGATGGATGGATGGATAATAAAATCCATTCAGCCATTGATGGTAAAATAAATCCATCTATCCATTGATTGACCTCCCACTTATACTTGGCAGCCTCACAGGCTAATGTACATAAATAAAATAATAATTCTTGAAAAAATGTCCCTTACTGCTGCTACTGTACAGTGTTTCAAGACAGACAATTGTAACTCTATCGTAAAACTTCGTAAATAATTACCTTAACATAGCTGCACATGGCTGCAGGCTGCACCCCGACATCGGCCACCAGGAGCTGATTATCCCCCTGCTGCCATAACCATGGCAACAACCAGCCAATACACCAGGGGTGAATCTCAATACTATCAATGCAAAGACTATATTTGTGGTCTTGCCAAGACCAGTCTTGCGAATTTGCCTTCCAAGGATGAACTTGGGTTGCAATTAATCATGAGATGCAACTGATGTATCTATGTATCTAAATCTACTTGTCTTCTTTGTATTGTAACTGGTCTTCAGCAATGGAAGATGATGTAAAACGCGTACATGAGGATACAAGTACAGTCAATTACACATATTGAGATTCACCCCTGGTCCCCCTGGGTTTTGAGGGTGAGAAAGTATGGCTTCTTCCTTAGTTGTTCTAGATGTTTTGGTCATTTTACTTTTTGTCATTGTAGGAAACCTTGTGCTGCCACTAAGATCAAGCAAAGGTACTAAGATGTTAAGCCTAATTTATCTGTGTACCTGTCAGAGGTGGATAATGTTAAAAAGCTTCACCTGCCTGTTACAGATGGACAGCTGTTGAGCAGAGGCATGTGAATATTACCCAGGAAAATTATGACTTGTTGTTAATATCAGCCATGTACATTATAAACTGGGTATAAAATGTGTTCTAACAGGTCCTCTTTGACCCATAAGTCATATGTTCCAGCAAACACAATGTGGAACCCTTAAATATTATCCGAAGAGAATTAAAATATTATAGAAACCCAAGGAAGGACACTGGAGGTACAGGATGTAACAAGTGAGTCAGAATTCCAAGGCAATAACAATAAATTCTTTTCTGATGAAGGTGAGGAACTCTGAGTAAAGGTTTAAAAAACGGAACTGGAATGTTCTCTGAAAGCATAAGGGTAGGTCACTCAAATGACTTCCTATTAAGGAAAAAGGACAAACAATGTCGTGACTTCAGTCCTTAGTTGACGTTTTCTGCTTTAACTTAACTAAGCGACAGTTATTAGCACCCCAGATTGCTATTACATTTTAACCAATGAGGACGGTCGCTACTCTCCGATTGTCTGGCCAAAGGCAGAATGAGCTGCGTTAACAGAACTTTGATGCGCAACTAGCTGCAACATTTTATGCCCTGGGCCCAACTAGGGACAAAGAGTTAAGATAAGGATCAACAAGCACATTGATCTGCCCGTGATCAGATCGCTTGAAACTTAGAAAGAATGATTGGGGGTCACACTGCTTGTAGTTCGGCTTACGAAAACAGAAACGAGAAATACCAAGTTTCCAAAGCCTACAAGATTTAAACAGCTCTTTTCATCTATATCGTATTAAGTACAGAAATACCAATGATTGTATTGTTGTTTTTTATGCCTTATAGACTGACAGAAACACAGGAAATTAATATTCTAGGCTATTTTTCCTGCATCAACAAAACTGTCACCGAATGACTTTCGTAGCATAACAGACTTGTTTATTGCATCTACTGAAGGCGATCTTAGTTTATTTTCACTTGATCAACTTTCTTGCACCATGTTCTTGCACGTGAAAAATCCTTTAACAGAAGGCTGGTACATTCTTTTAATTTAAATCTACGTGTGTGACTAATTTAAAGTGTTTGCTGGAGTATCACCTACTATTTCATCAATGCAATAACTGCAGGAAATTTCACGCGCATTTAGAAAAGAGCGCTTGTTATCGGTTAAGTGGACTTTAAATGTTCATTTCTTTCATTTAAAACTCTTCGGCTAAGTGTTTTTGACTGTATGTAATTTGGGAATCAGTAGCTTACTTTTAAAAGCAAAAACATATTAGTGAAATTTTAAGAAAACACTACATCATTAAGAAATATATACATCTTTATTGTTTACGTAACTGTAATTTGTTCGTAACTGGAAGCATAGGAAATTTTTTTCCCGTCACTGCTCAGCAACACGCACCAAAACAACACAACACACATGCGCTTCAATCGCACGTCCATTCGCTTTTTCAGTTTAGTGATTGGTTAAAAGCGTGGAAGTGGTTTGGAACATTAGGGCCTCAAAGACTGAAAAAAAGCCGATGTAAAGACACACGTGATGCTGGTAACAGACAGTAAGTTGTAGCGAGCTAGTTGCATAAAACCAGCTTGCTCTGAAATCTAACTGGAGATTGCATTTTAAAGGTAACACATTTCTGAGCTGCACACATCCCTTCTGAAGTAGCTCTGATCCATTGGTGTGTACAAGCAGTCCGAGGCGTACTCCGGGTTCATCGGGCTGTCTTGGGGACCCGACCAATGAGACAGGCAATAGCAGCGCTGGAGGCTGCAGTGTTGGTAATGGTAATTCTCTGCAGCGAAACCATAATTCGAGTCCATCCGAGAAGGAGAGCTGTAGCACGAGGAAGAGGAGGAGTAGGAATCGGGGGGTGAGAAACTGTTGTAATCTGGGCTGGGAAGATTGAGCGACAGTGAGTCGGGAAAAGCGCTTGGAACCTAGAAGAGTAAAATGAAAGTGGGTCACAACAAAAATAAAACATTAAAGAGCACAGATACATATTCGTGCAGTGCAGCTTGCTCCCTGTAACTGAGTTCAATATATCAAGAAGAGAGCTGACTGCATCACATTTCTTTTTTATGTGCATTTCACAAATCTGTTTCTCACATGTCAAACTGCCGATTAACTAGCAAAGAAATCGCACTGTACGTTACGACAAAAAACATACAGATAACACAAGCAGGTCAGCACGCGAGACTGTGTTCAAGGATACAAAATCGGAGCTTTCTCCTACGATCTCTTTGCAGTAATTAGTATTTAAAGCTGACAGATCACATAGAGAGAAAAGCTGTACTGCAGCAGCGTACCATTCCATTGATGTGATAGTCAGAAGTCGACAAAAAATGTCCATGAGCCCAGTGCTGCACGGAGGAGTCTGCAGGCAGAATGCTGCTGAAATTGTCTTGCGGAAACATGACGTTAGGATACTGATTGTCAAATGCTGAAGTCTCCATAGGGATGTCGCAAAAGTTGTCGATGTAAGGGGACGTCTGGTAACTGGCATCCGGAATAGAATTCCCCGAACACACGTCAAAATGATGGGCTGGGAAAGTGAATAAGGTATATGAAGTGGGTGAATAAGCAGAAGACATTTAAATTAGTAAATGCTTCAGAAGTGATGTCATGGGAGCCCTAGCCAACAGTTAAATCACATTTAAATGCAAGTTTATAAAAGGGGCAGAATACACTGCGCGAATGGGGACCCGAGTATTTCAATTGTTTCTGTAATCCGAGTATTCTGCGTGAAGGTCGTTGGCACTCAATGTAAGTTTTAGTTTGGACGTAACTTCTATGAAACCGATTTTATAACGGTCTAAATCTATCTGTGTTTATTTGTTTAAGCCTACTGTTATGTTAGTGTGGCATTGTTAGGCGATTTGCATAGATAGTGTTTTGCACTCCGCCCTTTGGGGGACTTAAGTAGTAGCCAGATTGGCTAACCTAAGATAGTACAGTTTTGTAATACGACGTATACATTCTCACACACTGATATGCTTTCAGCGTTTGTACAGTTGAATGGTTACAGCAATACGTTTTTGAGGGGATTTCTTCTCGTGTAGCCTATATGCGCAGTGTAACTTCGTTTACAACACGTAAGTGATTTGAAGGTAATGACTGAGAACACAGGCGTTCAATTGAACATTTTATTCAATCTGAAGTCTTTACAAACGCCTTGCAAAGATAAGGTGACGCCATGCTGGCGTGTTTGGCTTCTTTTGAGCTTAAACGTTTTTTTCTTGTTCTTGGGTAATTTAAAATAACGTTGTCAGATTATTTAAATCTTACCAGGAATAGGTGTGGCGCAGCCATCATGGACCGTGAAGTTCTGGGATATCTAAGGAGTGAGGGAGAGAGAAAAACGTAAAGGAAAGAAGAGGCATAACAGGAGAGAGAGAGAGAGAGAGAGTACGAATTATTAAACCTCACCATTAAGTTTTTTCCCTAAATTAGGCCTATATGTTCTTTTCGCCAAGAACTGCATGGTCGTTACTCTCGACAAAGCACTTTATAATAGATTATTTTTAGATGTAAGGTACACACCATTTATTAACCTCACTGCATTTATTAACCTCACGTCGACAAGGCCTGCATGTACTAAAAGTGTGTAACGGTGAACTTTTTGCCTGTCACTCACCATGCCCCTATTATTATTATTATTATTATTATTATTATTATTATTATTATGTTAAATATTTTCTGGAGTTTTTTTAATAGTCAGTATGATGAGATTTGTCATCCGTGTTTCAGGTAAATGGTTAATGGTTAGCCCGTAGACTCGAACAGCATAATTAATAAATTTACATTTCTCTTTTATATGGGGATAGGGCTTAACTGTGCAGATTCTCCTTGTATGGAGACGTATAAAGTCCATTGAACATGTGCTAGGGAAACAGGTCGACAGCTGCTATGTTTTAAAACAATAAAGAGATAGAGTGACATGCGATGAAGGTGTCACTGAGGAAGATACCTTTTCTTTGTTATTTTTATTGATTCGTCGACTGGAATTTTATTTTATTTTTTGGGCAGTGTAAAAGCCAGATAAAGGAAATATTCTGTCAGTGGTATTTGTAAAACATCAGTCCTACTGCTCCCAATACTTAGGCAAAGCCTTCTTGATTCATCAGGATGGATCTTACCGTCGTGCTTTTAACGGCAGCCTGTCGGGCTCTCTGCTTCTGCAGCAGCTCTCTCACAGTGGCCTTCACTCGCACACCCTGGTACACCTTAGGTTTATCTGTGCCGGGAGAATTAATCAGATGTTACCAAAGCCTGTATAAGCCCATCTACGCGGCAAAACCCACGCCTTCTCATAACTGCAATATAAAAGTGATGTAACCTCCCGTTTGGTTCCTGTAGCCTGCTTGTGCTAAACATTTTGGACTCCACGGTGGAAGTCTGAAAGAGCTGTCAATTAAAGTTAAACCGCTAGGCGGTTTCAGTAGCCTTAACCATTTGTTCAGGTAAGTATAGCCACGTAACCTATATGGATACAAAGGTTAATCCTGCGTGTTTAATGAGCACGGAGTGGTTTTCAACCCTACAGTATAAATCACACGAACTTAAAAGTGGTTTATTTTCAGGTTTATCACAAACAGCCCCCCAAACGGTTGTTGTATGGACTCCAAAGGACTGTAATTTGATCTTGATTACGGCATCGTAATCGTTCTCCGGCGTACGGCAACGAACGGGTTAGCGTTTCGAATTACAGATGTGAATGGCGCATTACTGCTGGAACTGGGGAAACGCGTTTTCGGCCATTTTAAATGCAGGTTAAGCAGCGTAAAATAAACTCATACGCGTTTTAAATTTGTAAACATTAATTTTGAGAATTAAAAGAGATGAACGTGATCATATGCCTACGTTTTTATCATGCCTCCAAATTCCCAAAACAGATCGTAAAGTAACAAAAGAATAGGATTTTGAATGCTTTGACAAAGACACCCGAAGGACGAACAGCTAAAAGACTTGTAGACGGAATATGAAAAGTTGCGTTGTAGATCATCGATCGTGCGACATTCTTCTATGCTCTCAAGTAAGTAAAGTTTTGTGTAGAACCAATATACATGTAAAGAATAACTGAATACAGACAGAGGTTTGCGCTCTTCTCGCTAGTTGTATTTGTCCTGCATGCTATAGCAAAGCGCATTTCGAGGAAAGTTAGTCTCCTTTGAACTGAATACGGGCGCAAACGCTATCAATGAACCACAGGTCTCAGATTATCCTACCCGAAATCCCGATTTTTAAAAATTATGAAAAATAAAACAAACTTTTTTTCTACAACCCGTACTTCTACGTATAATTCTGTGTTATAGTCTATAAATATGTATATGAACGAAAATGAGATACAAAGGTAGGGTAATAAAACAATGATCAAAAACATACAAATTGACATTTTAAATATAGGCCGAGTGAATAAAGAATGTCGGATTTTTTGTTTTAAAATTCAACCCCCCCCCCCCCCCCCCATGTCGTCAGGCATAAACACGGCGATTCGCCATCCTGTAAATAAAAGTTCTTCCGAAACCACGCCACACAATGGTTAAACCGATTAAGACACCTACGTGCCCCTTAGACTGTTACACTACCGGCAAAGTGGATTTAAAGGCGATACGTTGCCAACAAAAGCTTCCGAGGTGTACTGATTAAGCGAAAACTTCTAGACCCGTCCTTGATAAATATTCATATATTAAGATTCCGGTATATTTTTGCCCTTAAATGTGGCAAATAGTAAAGCTACAGGAAAGAAATACGATACGCCCCATTCGAACTGCCGCTTTAAAAATTGCCTACATGCGTGCATGCTTTACTTTTCTTTCTTATGTTTTAAAACAACGGTTGTACATTTACTTTATCAATATCCGATGCCTGCATAAAACAGTAATACGACTAATAAAATGTAAACTCATTACTATAGGCTACGTCTAGCGAAAATTAATGGTAACAGTCACTACTCTGCTTTTGCATTTGAAATAAGCAAATAAAAATGAACAGTAACATCTGCAAGTTGCAAAGTTACAACATGGCCAATAGTTTTAGCAAAGTTTTTTTTCTTCTTGGACACTTTACTCGTAAAAGTAATGCACGTGATATGGTACTTGCATCCATTGAATATGCATCGAACATGTCTGAAATCTTTGTACTTACATGTAAGGCTAGTTTATCGATGATAATCTGGAGTTCGCCAGCATAATCAACATTAGATTTCCCCTTTACATGGAGGTAATAGTTTTGTTCCCAACTGTTTGTCTTACTATTTCTAATTGCAGTGCTTTTGTTCTTGATATACTTTTAATAGTGACTTGCATTTTTCTCCTTTATATTTTTCAGGTATATTTCAAATTAAAAGACTGAAAAGGCGAAGAATCTCAAGGAATTAAAATGGTTATAAACTCACCAGACATGTTGGCTGAAAGAAGTGAAAATCTCTGGAACAAGTGTTGCTGTGAGCCTCTTCAGTCAGTCAGCTCTGGCTCAATTATATGGGCTAGAATGAAATAATTACAAAAGTTGCACTAACTCTCAACACAAAAGTCTTAGACCTGGTCGAGGACATACAATAATATTGAATTATAGCTAGGGATATATTAGTTTGAGTATTTCTCTCTCCATGCCTACTATTTAAAACCTCTAGAACTCAATGATTTGACAATCAATGATTGCGCGATACTTTCAATTTGAATATTCAAAGGCTTCACAAAAAGAGTGTTCTTTTAGTGATACATACTATATTAATGCTTTAAATAAGACCCCTTTTAATAGAATATGGTGATATTTTGCTGCCAGACTCAAAATAAACGGACATTTTAAACATTTTATATACCTTTTAATATCGATGTGGTTAGCCCCCAAGACAAAGCACTATTTCGCTGTCAGAATCAAAAGCTGCATCTTAATAGCTCAAAACATGACGCATGATGTCTTTAACATGTTTTACAGCTGGCAGTTATAGCAAATAATCATTTTCATAGATGTTTGCCACCATTTTTGACAATATTTAATACAACACTGAGGTTGTGGGCGTGGCATATGGCAGCAGCCATGTCGTCACTGGTTGTGGCACGAGACCATTCTTGGATGTATCCAACATTGTCTACCTGCACTTACGCCATTTAAATATGACAATTAGAACTCGTCATTGTTGTCACTTGTGGTTAAGGTTAATGGGTAATGTACCAGTAGAATGTCTGAATATAAATAAGGACATTGGTAATTACGGTAGAAGTATAACAATTAACTGCAAGGCCACTGAATTTAGCCAATTAAAATCCACTTAAGAGAGGCCTACATCAAGAATGGAAATGATAGATGCTAATCAGACACAAATTAAGCGCTTTGATGCAATATTGTACTTCATTTCAGTATGATACAGTACGAGAAACATCGTCATAATCTTTAAAACCTACTTCAAAATGGCTTTAATTTACTTTCCCCAAAAACAAAATGCTAGTGATCAGTAACCCTTTTAAAATAAAAAAGTATCTTTCGTCACCAGAAAGATATAGTTGTACTTGGTTACGTTCAGAGCATTTTGGCTTTTAGATTTATAGCCGAAGTACCCTGTTTCAGTTTGCGCCGTGTTTCGAACTTACGCACGTGTAAACGAAATTGAACACGAAACCACATTATTATTATTATTATTATTGTTGTTGTATAAGTTAATGATGTTACATGCGGATGCAATCAACCTTCGTCTGATAAAACACCCAATCTCGTTGTCAAGCACTCATGCCTACACACATAGAAACTCTGAAAACGACAAAATCATACTTGGAATTGGTCTTTACACTTATTTTACATAAACATTTTAGGCTATAGTAAATGGCCAATTCCGGTTTTGTGATCCATCTCCAAATCATGTTTCATATAGTTTTCCACTCGTTATTCTTTTTTTTTTTTTTTTTTTAATATTTATAGCCAATCACAGGATTCCAAATTGCCACACCTATTTTTCTTTCTTTCATGTACAACGAATTAAAACGCCGTTTTCATATTATACATCGATATTAATTATACAATGCCATATACATTTTTGTAATCAATATTGTAATACTTTGCAGATAAAGTCAGTTCGTAAATATAACGATTGGGCAAGATACAAGTCATGTTTTATATTAAGTCAAAATATGGTTAAGTATAAGTATTGCTACTGTTTCGTGTGCTACTGTTTGGCCACTTGAAATTTCACTTTTGACGCAGCTGTGTATCTGTCATTGGTGAATTATGGAGAAAATGTGCGAGGCTGACTTGAAAACTGTTGGTCCCATCAGTACCTCATAATAACAACTTACTCCTGCTGACCGACCATCGACGTCCACGTGTCTGGCGTTTTATGATAATATTACATTATACTATAATTTATTGGTCAAAGTGTAATACTTTTTCCAGAGTCGCGACCCATCTTGTACTTGAATTGCTGCGCCATCTAGTGTACAGTTCTCGACTTGAATCGGATCTATACACAAAAGTAACCACACAAAATACAAGACTTCTGGCATTATTAGTTTTTTGAGTGTATTCCATGTCGGGAGAAGAAAAACATTCCCACACGGTAAAATGCATCAGGTTTTATTACATTGTGGGGACATATATCCCCCCCCTCCCCCACATATCTCAAAAATGCAGCAGCCTTTGTTTTCTCATAACTGTTCAGGAGCCCGAACTGAGGCAATCTCCCTGTCACCCCCAAGCGCCCCCAAAGAACCAGAGTGTTTTGTGTTAATGGGTCTCACTTCAGTGGGCTTTCTGTCAGCTAACCTGCTGTTTTTAGCAGTTAGCATAGAGCCCAAAATTAGGGCGGGGCTGGCCTGGCCTTGCAGCTGTGGTGTCCTGACTGGCG
>JAODLC010000040.1:4033844-4045417 GCA_026781145.1 Hippopotamyrus pictus | reverse complement strand
TGTGTTACTCTATGAGGGTTCCCTTCCCGTGAAGCTGTGGCTGAGTCTCAGTACATTGTGTTACTCTATGAGGGTTCTCTTACTGTGAAGCTGTGGCTGAGTCTCAGTACAATGTGTTACTCTATGAGGGTTCCCTTCCCATGAAGCTGTGGCTGAGTCTCAGTACAATGTGTTACTCTATGAGTGCTCCCTTCCCGTGAAGCCCCGGCTGAGTCTTGGCACTATTTGTTAATCTTCGAGGGCTCTGGCCACAGATTCCCTTACTGTGACATCCTGCTCGGCTACCTCTAAGAATTTCATGGGGTCTGCTGCTTCTCATGTGCCCTGTTCTCACCAAACGAAGCCTGCTTAACCATTCAAGGTTTCCACTGGATTTTCAATTGAGAAGACTGAAAGTGCCTGAAAAATGGCGTAGTCGTGTGACATGAGATCCATGGAATCTCCTAATGTTTTTTCAGATATGCGAAACTATAGTTTAATGGATTAGAGCAGCTGCTATGATTTCTTAATTTATATGTTACTGGAACAATAGTTCCTTACGTATGAGACATACACTTACAACTTATCAAATAGGAAAATCCATACAGTAATACTAATTTTTATCTACAATGACAGCAGAGAATCAATATAATATTGTATACACGTGAATAGTATGTTTGTTCATTTCTGGAAACTGGCTTTTGTTCCTGTTTCCTTCATCACCTATGCAGAAATTTAGAAATAGGTGCTGTAATTTTAAAAGTATCAGCATTGTCCGAACATAACATCACACGCCATCTTTGCCGTCGTCTTTGTCCAGCTCATTAAGACTTTTGGCTCCATGATACATTGCCCTGCACTGGAAAACTACAACAGCCAGCCTAACAGCCATTTGTGGTACTTTCAAAAAACAATTGGAATTTATGCAACACATCAGGTCATGCAGTGCTTTTAGGGAACATAAAATTTAACTGCATGCATTACAAGACCAGTAAATCATCCTGGAGATATTTTCTATTCCCATCGACCACCATGCTCAGCAGTGCATAACGCCGACCCAAAAGAGCCTGTGAGTGAGGACGTGCTTGGGCCGCTTTTATTAGTGTTATATATTATTCAGTGTTTGTCAGGTGCACTGTGAGTGGTACAGACTGGTTGTGCAGTCCAACATACAAAAGAACTGCACATTGCAACACACTTTGCAGAAAAAGCAGCACAATGAACATGCTTTGCAATAGATAACCTTTCAATGTTAGAGATCCTAGGCATGTATGATACCCCTAGAGCAACCAGCAGATGGATGGTCTTCCTGGGGGCAGCTGCCGATTCCAGTAACGAGAGCCCCCCCTAGATAGACTTTCAAGTGCCTGTGCTAAGGTTGCCTCCGAGGTAACAATGGCTGAACATACTGTGTGTCTGGGGTAGGGAGTGCAACTTCCACTAACACATTACTTGGGGGGGCAACAGTAACTTAGTAACTCAATTACTACTCAAGAACTAATCATGAGCTAATATAGTAAGTGCATTTAATGCATGAATCGTTATGATTGATTAATGATGAAGGAACACGGGGTGAGCATGTAGCTAACAAGTAATACATTAATAGGAGTGTATTACATTATTTAGTAAAGTGTTCCTCTCTAATAAAGTGTTACCTTGCCTCTCTGATCATATAGCTTGAGCAAATTCTGCACCAGAAGACTCTTTGTGCCAGAATGTTTAATCTAAAAATAATTAATTGTGTTATTAAAATGGATAAAAGCCAAATTCTTCAAGATATGTGAGGCATATTACATAATTTAAAAAGCACATACTGGTCATAAAAATAAGCAACAAAAATGATAAGGATCAGCAGGTTTGCTGCTCTGAGCCTAGAAGAGCAGGCGACAAGCGGGAAGCTCACTTTCCATTCCGCTTTATAATTCCTAGATCATTTATCTGCCAGTGATCTAATCTATAAGATGTGTTTTTTAGGGGCAGGTCAATGCCAGCTGTGTTTGGTTACTTTGTTCCTAGAAGCAGGACGAACATTTGGCCGAACAGACTGGGTGTAAACATTTGGGATAACGTGTTTAAAGTTACCCCTAAGACTTGATTTGTTTGGCCCTCTATTGCCAAAATGGGGTCCATGTTACTTCTTACAGTGAAATCCCTTTTGATTCTTGCTGTGTTAGCAAAATTACCAGCATGCTTTATCACTGGGACAGTACTGGGCATGTTTACAGTGAAGTGCAGTGTAATGACATAGTTTTTTCTTGGTGTTTGGTTTGTGGAACATCTATAAAATACTTTATAGTTGTAAAATACTTTATAGTGAGTAAATTAACATTGCAGTATAACTTGGTTTAATCACATTTTTACGCTTCCCGGACAAAGATAATTTCATATTACGAAGCACAGGAAATAACTCCTTTGGAATTAATACAATTAAAAAGTCTCAGGAGAAAAACTTTTTCCTTTGCTTCAGTTTATTCTGTATTTGTCTGAAGGAATTCTAGACCAAAGAAATGTCCTTTCAAAACTCTTAATCATTGTCACATCTATCAGAGAGAGTAAACTGTAAGTGGAATGAAATGAGTTATTTATGAGGAAAACGTCTCTGGTGACAGAGGTGCAGTTTATGGACGACCTCACATCATCGCCGCGCTGTGCTCATACTTGGCAGGAGCTAGAACCTTCTCAATAGTTTCTTAAGAAGAAGAAGAAGAAAAGATCTTGTGGTCACAGCTCCTGTAAATCAAACAAAGCCTTAAAGTGGTCTGTCGCCGAGACAAATTGGCCACAACTCCTGGCTGACATCAGGACCACTGGAAAATGTCACAGAGGTCACTTGGGCTTTTTTTCTGTCACTGGTGTCAGGTTGAGTTTTCCACTACTTCCCAAAAAAATGCGATGGAAAGACGTCTGCAGTGAAAGAATGGAAAGTCCACTCAGACTTCTGGAATTCAAAGTCTGCTTCTGCCGCCGAGTCTTGCATTGGTCACTTTGCCAAGACAATGCTTTAACAATTCTGATAATCAAAAAGTCAGTGCCTTTTTTTTAAAAAAAAAGTCTTGTGTACTTCCTGAAGAGATTCATATTTTCCGTATTCTTATTCCCAGTATTATTCATGTTGAAAAAAACATTTTGTTCCCTTTTACTGTGCTCTGGGTGTCTTTTGCTAGTATTGACACACAAACACACACACACACACATTCATGCACATACATAATAAATCACATGCCTGGTAGATGACTTGATACACTTGTTGAGCTTCCCACTGGTGATGGCCATTTTTCAGTAGGTGCTGTTTGCCTCTTACTGTCACACATTTCTCAGACCTCAGCAATTCCAGCCTAAATTTCCAGATAACCCTCTCATGTCCCCACTGACGTGTCACCCATCTGCGTTTCCCGCTTCAGAGCCTGCAGTTTAGCCTGTCTGCCTTAGCATCCATCTGTCTTCCCATCACTTATGCTGGCCTCCCTTTTGGTGGAAGGAGGGACCCCAAACCACCCCAGCAGAACACAAACTTCTTGAGCCAGTTCTCTGTAGAAACATTTCAGTCTTAATGGGTTAAAAGTTTGACGGCCATACACAACCCTACAGACTCTATTATGATGATGAAAAGAGTTTGATCTGTGAAGGATCTCAGGAATATTTAATCCCTTTCTATCTGCAGGATTATTTTGAAATAGGATAGCTTCCTTGCCAGATTTTATATTTGATTCTCAGCCAAACTGTGTGGGCAGTCTCCATAGCAACAGCAACAAACAGAAGACTATTATGCGAACAAAACCCGCACAGTCAAGGACGTAACTAAAAGCTTGAGTCCCATATTGTTGTTGTAAAAACAACATGCCACAGGGCTTTAGCTACTTTGAATATTTTAAATCCAAATTTAGCACAGAAAGCATTTCATTAGAAGTTCTTTTGCTGTTTGCCCTGAGTAATTGACCAAGGCCGCCCCTCCTCTGGAAGGTCACAAAAGGTCATTCCTGTACTCAGTTACTGCTAACAAAAAAAAAAACATTCCCAGAGGATCTGGAATGAGCCGCTGACCTGAGCCGCTGGCCCGGACGTCACCGAGAACCCGCACCGAATGCGTCTGTCCTCCTGCTGCTGTGATGCTATTGACAGAGGCCAGAGCTGACTGTGCCAAGGAGGTCGGGCCCTGCTAGTTTACATCTGGATCTGGTTGGGGAGACGCACTTTCCCAAACTGTTACTCCTTCATACATTTTATACTTGCACTTTATTCATCCAGCAGACTCCAATCCATCTGCCATGAGATGCACTCAGGGCTCAGACAGCTGACGCAGGTGTGGCTGCTCTGACGGTGCCAATAACTCTGGCTGCACGCTGGCGGCTTTAAGCTCTAAGGACAGCAAAATGCACCTCCCGAGGACCGCTAGACGTGCCGTTTCCCTTTTCCCCTGTTCACTGAGTCACCGCTCTGGCCCGGTCACAGACTCACCCGGTGTTCCGTTTATTTGCGACTGGTTTGAAAGGTACCTGGGAAGCCTGACGGGCTCACGGTGGTCCAGGGATAAGCCCCACCCCATTCTGTTATTTAGCGAGCCTTTTCCTTTGGGATAAATGCCCGAGGAACAGTAGCGTCAAATGTACACTGTTTTCAGAGACCACGGAGCGAACTCGCACAGGGAAGCCTCCTGAGCAAGCTCCCCTTCTGCTCGATTCACTCTGAAGATGGAGGTGCCTGTAGACACATAGGCTTCTACAGCAAAAAAAAAAAAAAATACTAATTATGTTTTGTATACCTATTTTAAATCATTGTTGAAACATTTTGAAAGCCAAACTGGCCAAGTATATTTATAATCAGAAAACGATTTTTATGCAGTTATGTTTCACTGTCTGAAATGAGAATCAAGTGACTTGACCTGAAGGTAAGAGCCCAGGCCAAACCTGTTTCCAAACTATATTGTGATGTTCAGACCTCTCGGGTCACAGATTGTGTTATACCTGAATTCTAGGCTGCCTGCACTGACTCCATTTTATTGCATAGTCAATGCCTCTTGTGTTCACAGTTTGATATTCTGCTTATAATAACAGTATAATATTATTTTAATGAAAGATATGTATTATATGTAGTACTAGTTAAGGCAAGCAGCTTAAGGTGGATTTTATAATTGACCTTATATGAATTGATTTCAGTATGGTGGTAACCTTCTTGTCTTCACTTTTACACCTGTCTGTATAATAAAATAACAGCAGTCATTAGTAGCCAAACTGTGCCGACGGTTTCCATAGAAATGCCAGTAAACAGTCGGCTATTGTGTGAGTAAAACTCTGAGAGTTGAGGAACTTCCTAAGCACTGGAATCCCACATTGCTGTGAGAATTAAAGATTCCTGGAGAGCTGTGAAGATCACATTGGTTCCTGCCTTTTGCTCCTTTTGTGGGCTTTTTTTTTTTTTTTGTAAAAAGACATTGTTCCTGTTCCCGCATTCTCTTGGGACACTTCATGACTGAATGTCTGTAAATACACACATTCATATGCTCCAGTAATCCAGTTCTGCAAATGCTGTATGCTAAGTAGTACACTTGTCACCTGACCTAATCTGATCAATCACATAATGCGACAGGACATCGAAAGTTGCCTGGTTTCCCAGACCAACAGAAACAATTTATTTTATAAGTTGTTTTTTCTCCCCACTAGCAGCAGTGTGAAAGGTATCCAAAGTTGTTACGATTTTGGTCATAGTACATCTCTGGAAACTTTTGGGAGCAAGTCAGATTCTTTGTGAGACTTCATTTAGCTACTTTCCTTTTATTATTGATGTGCTTAGCTGACTCTTTCATCTTGTGTGGCATGTGGGATGGAGAACCTTACAGTGTTTTCCTTTCCAACATTATCAGATACTCAGCTCTTTGACTACTACTTTAGCTGCCTTCCGGGGTCTTGCCGGCACGTGTCAGTCAGACGCCTCCGTCTGTTACAGCTGTAACATTCTCCAAGTACAGCCAGTTGCAAAATAAGGCTTCTCTGACAAAAGTGCTTAATTTCGCAAAGGGAATATCAGGGACTCCGGAGACTTTACAGAATCCAGCGATGCCCAACTGGATAAGTCCTAAATATCCCTGGTAATCTCTCTCTAGGTATGTTTTTAAGGTTTTCAGAACAAAGAACTAAACCAAAGCTAAATTAATGTAAGAAATGTTCGAGATTATCATTAGCTTCCGCTAAAATTTTTAGTGTTTTATCGGTGTACCTTTATCAAATAAAATTCTGGAGTTAGGAGATTAGACATGGACAGTCTTATCACATCAGAGGTGGCATTCCCTGATGATTTGGCTGTCATGGAGTTCACTTTGACATCCATATTCATCTCGTAAAACCACCGCATGTAAAGAAAGTAAGTCTTCCATAGTTTGTAGCTTGTGTCTCGCGACGCTTTTAAATGACTGCAGTAAAATGGCACCCCAGTACTTTCATATGGCAGCCATGTGTCGTCTCCCTAACTGCACCCGGAGAGGCCGGCGTGGAGCCGTGGGCATCCGTGGAATCCGGCTGGCCTCGGCTCAGTTAGGTGGAAGCGCGTTCCTGAGATACTCTCGCTTATTCTGGCCGGCGGCGAGCGCTCCAGTTTCTGATCACCGTATACACCCAGACAGCATGTTTACAGACAGTGTGACAGTGTGCACACAGGGGACACTGCAGGGTACATCCAGACACTCCACCACAACAGCAAGAGCGGGAATAAGGTCTCTGGAGAACAGCGGTCGGGTGACTTGAGGAAAAGTAAATTTTTGAAGGCATGACTAAGGGTTATAAAATTTTGATGAAGTACACATTGCAGTTGGAGACAATTTGTCTTATTTAAATATAAGCGCAGGACCACTGTAATTGGGAAAAGAGGCTTCTTGTTGATAAGGTCAGATCTGTTCGCTGTAAAAATCCTGGATTTCTGCAAATCCCATCCTGAGAGGTGTATTACCACTGATGACAACCAGGACCTGAACAGTAACCAAGACACATTCACAGAGCAAAATAATAGCATGTGATCTGGCTTCCTGCTGCGGAAGCTTCCCGACAGACAGGCAGGCGCTCAAGGCCGATGGTCTCTGCCATCCCTCACTCCGCTAGGCGAGTGACCCACTAGTTAGCCTTCACAGGAGCTCAAACAATTTCCACAGCCCTTCCAGCAAATCTTCGCATGAGTCTTAAGGAAACAGATTCATCTCCCAGTAAGCACAGGACACCAGTCCGTCACAGGACAAATCAGAAACATCATTTCACCTAAACTGCGCATGTTTGGACTATAGGAGGAAAGACCGAGTACCTGGAGAAAACACATGGAGACAACATGCAAGCCACACTCACACACACACACACACACACACAAAAACACACACAGGATTGTAATTGTAACTTTGTGGGGACTCTCCATTCATTTCTATGGGGAAAACTCAAATCACATGACGACCTTAAGCCCTACCCAGCCCTAATCTTAACCATACAACCAAACAAAATGTGAGACTTTTGGCATTTTTACTTTTAGATTGCATTCACAGATCTTTGTGGGGACATTTGGTCCCCACAATGTAATATAAACCTAATCAACACACACACATACACATGCATACAGAGTCCGGGGCAGGACTAGAACCTCCGAGTGACCACACCACCTGAGGCACTAGAGTGTCTCACAATGTGCTCACAATGAGAGCAGAACCTTATTGAATGAGCTTTTGAGAGACGTCCTTCTCTTATTGACCTCGCTCCATTTCAGTCAGTGAATGTTGTTATTCAAGGAAGGAGAGGAGGAGCCTGGGTTGTCCAATGTGTCTGTTAGTCCATGTTTAAAAATGCCTGGGAAGGCTCCAACACTGATATTGACCTTTGACCTCTGGGTCCAGCCTACAGAGTCAGATTGTGGATTGGGGTGTGGTTAAACTTGCAGAATTTTGTAAGTGCCAGTTGTACTCCACGGTTTCCACCATGACATGCCCTTTAAGGGTTCGTTTGCAGTCAGTAAATAACAGGTACCCTGCTGTTTTACTAGGGTGTGCCTTTATAAAAAAAGAAAAAAAAACCTGCTTACACTGAAGTCAGAAAATGACTTTCTCTGCCGTGACGTCAGTGGAAGACCCAGACACTGAGGCAAGCTGCTTTTACGACTTCCCTGGGGGCAGACGCTTAATCAAGGATGTAAGATCATGCCCGTTCCATGGTTACTCTGTTTGGTAGATGCTGATTGGAGATGACCCTGCTGTCTGAAGCGGTGTCACTTCCTCATTATCAGCACATGAGTGTTTATAGGGCCTCTCACCAGTGGCCTGTAGCACGAAGCTGGGTTACTCCGATAAGCCAGTGACCCCGCTTCGTAGTACAGGCCACTGGTAACTGACTCTCAGCTGCCTGGTCCTGTGCGTCATGTGCTCACCCCTTATCTTCTTCCACATCATTCCAAGGATTCATTGATTTATCTGCATTCGTGTTGCCTGTTATGCATCCCATCAGCACCTTTGCAGAAAATGTCTCGTATCTGAGGGGCATAAGATGACAGCTGAAGACAAGGAAAAGCAAGCGGATTCACTTAATATTTATGTCTAGCTTCTGTTCTCTTTGATGGTGCTTTCACACTGCAAGGATGATGGCTACTCTACCAGGCATCTCTTAGCACATCTTCCAAAGCTGAACCATTTTATATTCCCCAAGCTCTGGAGAACTGAAGGCATTTTTGTCCAGACAATCCCAGACATAGCACCCCCCCCCACCCAGCCTAGTTTCGTTTCCACATAGTAAGCTTTGCCCATAAATTAGTTTTTATGGGTTATAGGATTAGGAGCACATTTATAGGCGTCTATATTAAATTGGGTCCTCTCACTTGGCTTCCCGCATCCTTCCGGGCCAATGCTCAGGGAAACATGGACAGTTACCAATGAAGACTGCCTGGTTTCCAGCTGCACACTTCATTGATAGGGTGAGATGTTTGTACACCAACCTGCATGTCAGACTGAAACTGAAAATGCAAAATGGAGAATACAGGCATGTCAAAAAATGCATTTGCTAATAATCTGAGCTCATAATTACTGCAAGTTACTGATTTTTCAATTCCCTGGTATTGAATCTAGACAGATGTTATGGTTCCTGCTGGGCATGTGGTTTGGGGACCAGCCAAAGAACAGGTCACGTTTGTAGATCACTGAGAACTCAATAACATCACAACCCATTTCATGTAAATCTCTCCAGACACTGAAAGACTGGCTGTTGTGACAGACCTCCCTGACAAAGTGAATGCGTGTTCTCTGTAATCAACCACAAACAGTAGCTATGACTTGAAACTGCCAGTCAGACTGAGAATGTGGCTGTGAATTAAAACTATGAGTTGGCTATGATCTTAATGATATTTAATGATATTTAAATTAAAATGATCATTCATGATTATGGAAATCCATTCAGCGTGCAACTACTCCTCCAGTGCAGGGGTGCGCGGAACCTGGAGCTCATCTCAGGAAGCCCAGGGCACAGGGTCAGTCCGTCTCAGGGCAGCATGACAGAACGTGGTTGCTAAGATAAATTAAGCCTCTTGCGCGTGAGAATGTGGCTATAAATTTAAATTGTGACTCAGGCATATCAGAATGTAACCCTGCATACACCGGGGAAAAAAACAATATGCCTGCTATCACATCATTTTCACAAGTCATTTTGTGGTCCAACATAGTCATACATATCTCCTCGTCCATATTCTCCTAAAGTCCTAAAATATAAATGGAAAAATCAGTAAAGCAGTTCTGGTCAAGTCTTTTATAGACCCAGTCATAGAGCTTCTCCAGGTATTTGAACCTTGAGGGCCCCAGGTTCAATGCCTGAAAATTGTCTGGATGAAAACAAGTCCGCTAACCCATGACAAAGGAGGTGAAGATGCAGGTTTAGTCACCATGAGTGAGGGAGTACGGCTCCCAAAGGTGTTGAAACACTCTGGCCAAAATGACTGAGATAATCCAAGTTAGTTTAAACTCCATTTTTTCCAGGATTTAAATAGCCCAAGAGTAATCTAAATGATCTTTTTTCCAATACAAATGAAATTTTTCCTATAAACATACAGAATGAGAAGGCTTAGAAAGATGTTTGAAAACAGACTGGCAGTGAACTGAAAAGGAGCTCACAGTTGTTCATTGCCTTAATCCATCCATCCATCCATTGCCCAACCCACTTATCTGACTGGGTCACGGGGGGTCCGGAGCCTATCCCGGAAGCTCATTGCCTTAATTATCTTTTTTAATTTGTACTTCAGTTTCGTATGAATTTGGACTGAAAAACTGTTTCTGTAAGTTATTTGGGCATGTAGCAGTTTAATTTTGTTTCTCATTTATTGCCCTGACTGCACCTGAAATCATGCTGTGCAAACAGAGAACTGTGCCATCCTGGCTCCGGAGGCTTTAGTCCCTGGCATCCAGCTAGATCAGCGGCGTGGGGGTACTCGCCAGTGCCATCCTGGCTCCGGAGGCTTTAGTCCCTGGCATCCAGCTAGATCAGCGGCGTGGGGGTACTCGCCCACCTGGCTTGCACTGCTGTCTTCCATCAGCATGACTCTTGTATACACTGTTTATGCGTGATTTGTTATTTGTTCTTTAAATAGACTCTGTTTTCCTGGAGGTGCTCATGAATCTTGTTCTTTTAAGGGCTTTTAGGATACATTTTCCATTTCGTGGCTGTTTTGGGGTTTCATGTTTTTCAGTTCCTTTGCAAAAATTGTCAAAAGTCGCTGCGACAGATTTCTTGAATATTGCATACCATTGTTATTATTAATAATAATAATAATAATAATAATAATCTAATTATCATAATAATCATAATAATGATGCCCAAGGTGATTACATCATTAAAACCACCAATTAAATTAAGCTGTAACTACAACCTGCACTTTCTCAAATATTTTCATATAACTTCCTTTGTTACTTTTTATATCTTTTTAAATTTGTTTCCGTAATTGTAATTGTGAGACACTACTTTTTTTACTTTATTTTATTCAATGTTGTTGTCATTCTACCTTGTTTATTGCACAGACTGGTAACTGCTGGTTTACCACTTTATTCATGCATGTTACAATTAAAAATCTTGAGTAATAAGTAACATACATGTAAATAATGTAAACAGTTACTGCAGGCAAATACTGCTGAAAAGTGTACCTTGGTTCTCTTTGTTATTAGCTGTGACTGTAGTCAGCAGATCAGCCAATGAGCTTGTCCTGTCCTGCCCCACTGTTATGTATCCCTTAGTGTCCAGTACTTTAACAAATAAATCCCACAAAGATACGGTATATGTTGACTCATGAACTGTATCTATGGTTATGCAATAGAAGCAGACAAACACGAGGCTCTTTCATGTATTTTTGTCCCACTTGATGTTACTTTGCCGTTGGTTTATACAGCCCCCGTTTGGCAGTGATGAAGGTGCGAGTTTGGGCACCAAAGTCCGGCTACGATACCTACAGATGAAGCCTTTGATATCCGTTTGACTTTCATAAGAACATAAGAACATAAGAACATAAGAACATAAGAACATAAGAACGTAAGAACTATACAAACAAGAGGAGGCCATTCGGCCCATCAAGCTCGCTTGGGGAGAACTTAACTAATAGCTCAGAGT
>JAODLC010000040.1:3983578-4005432 GCA_026781145.1 Hippopotamyrus pictus | reverse complement strand
GTGTGTGAGGAGGAAGGGCGTACGAGAGCGGGCAGCACTGTGGGTGCACTCTGCCAGCTGTGTGTGTGAGGAGGAAGGGCGTACGAGAGCGGGCAGCACTGTGGGTGCACTCTGCCAGCTGTGTGTGTGAGGAGGAAGAGCGTACGAGAGCGGGCAGCACTGTGCAGCTTGCCTTGGGTGGTGTAGCCTCGTCTGCTGCCACGCAGAGCCCCTCCTGGCAGACTCGGCCAGCTCCACACGGCGTGCCCTCCGCCCACGGCAGGCTGCCATTCCTGGTGGTGCAATGCGGTTCCCCCCACTCCCTGCACCAGAGCTGACTGCAGATGTCCGAGTCTGATGTGTTGGGGCAGTGGGCGAACTCCTCGCCGAAGGTCTGCTGGCACTGTCGGTCCAGCCCGTAGGAATGGCCGGGCAGCCGCGTGGGGAGGGACAGGGCGGCGTCAGGCTCGTCCAGCAGACAGTCCCCTGTCACAAGACAAGGCACCACTGACAGGGTTATTCCTGCCGATGGCAAACTGCGGGGTGGAGGTGGGCAGAGTACAGTCAGAAAGGTGGGTCTGGCTCATTTCAGATCTATCTGCTTCTCTTCCTTCAGGCCGGCAGGATGTTCCATTCAAAAAAAAAACAAGGCTTATGCAACCACAGCTCATCTGAGTCATGCGGCTGACATTTCGGCAACGTGTCACAGGAATGTGCATCTGGCGGAGTCCGGGGAGAGGCACAGATCCTGCTCTTGGGGGTCCATCAGACCCCGCCAGAAAGCCCTCATGCCTCGGCCAGGACCTCATCAAATCCCGGTTTAACGGTCAGCTCTGGACTGGGGAGCTTCTTGAACCACATTAGCACGTTTGCATTTTTTGGGGTTATTTCTCTGAAACTTTCGGAGAACATGCTGCTCTACTCTAAAGTTAGATGGTGAGAGTCTAAGCAGAGACCCCCTAATTAGCCGTGCTGTAAGTCCTGCACAGACAGCGTGGGAAACAGGATGCTGGTTAGCAGGACAACTTGAAAAACTGACAGATGAAGATCCTTACAAATGGCTACATATCAGCAAAGTCACTCCCATTTCAAGCTCAATAACCAAGAACTACTTAGAATCCTGTAATTCTTACACCCGATCAGCCCCAAGCTCTGCCTTTCCCTATGAGATACCCCCGGCCTTCCAAACCTCATTCTTTGCACCATGCGGTTGCCCTTCCAGGGCCCTGCACATGTAACAGCGGCACTTTGTAGCTGGAAACCCGGAGAGAGGGAAAGCACATTCTTCAGCCTGTTATTGTTGCACTCCCAGCTGAATTAGTTTGTGTGGTTTCTCAGTCTGTAATTTGTGGTTTTGTAGCAAGTCAAAGCAGGGAAGGTGCAGTGCAAATCCTGGCCTGTGGAAACTGCCTCTGTGGCTATAAGGGCTTCTTCTCCACCTTCCAATGCCAAACTACAAATCACGCCCCTTATTGTGGCTGGGCCCCATCTGGCCTGGGTCACATTCTGGCCAGCAAAAGCCAGTGAGTGTTGAGTTTTTAATTTGACAGTGGTGGAAAGGTTATAGGTTTGGCTTAGCGGAGAGTATGGCGCATTAATTGTGCTTTATGCATCTCAGAATATGACTGACATTACTTGAAATGAGCTGTATGTAATTTCTGACACCCACTTTGTTCAATAAATCACCTGACTGGGGGGTGCTCTCACTCAGCAGAGGTGCTTCAGTGCTCATCCCATCACACCACTCACCATGTCCACTGTCAAAGAAGTCCGTGATGTAGAGGGCACTGCAGGACGACCAGGGCAGGCTGTGGTTAAGGTGCACGAACAGGGGGGCCATTACGTGGTGCTGACCCAGGGGCCCGAAGAGGCCTTGGCAGTTCTTGGAGTCGTCGTGTGGCATGCTGAGCACGTGACCTGTGTGGGGGGCGCAGAGGCCACTGTTACTGTCGCTGTGAACTGGGCCACCAGGGTAGAATCATACTGATATTATAATGAAGGCATGTTAATGGTAGATTCAGTCCCCTTTTTCTGAGCTTAAAAAGGGTTTGATGAGGGCTGGCAGAAGCTTCTCTAACCTTCCAGATAAGAGCGCAAGCCCCAAACCAGCAGAAGCCGCACAGTGTTCTGGTCCCTCCGAGCCTCACCTAGCTCGTGGGCGGCCGTGAAAGCAGCCTGCAGCCCGTTGTCCTCGATGACGGAGCAGCTCCTCTTGGGGTCACACATGGTGCCCACGTCAGCAACGCCCAGCGTGTCACAGCTCTGGTGCCCACAGATGTCCTAGAGGTGAGGGGAGGCTGTGTCAGGGCAGGCATGCCATCCCGGGCCCATTCACAGGCTCGCCAGCGCGCCATGACTGTCAGTGTTTCCACTGTAAAACCGAGCAAATAAATACTCCTGGCAAATGCCCTGATGAGAAGAAGCGGGAGCGTGGCGAGTCTGTACCATCTAGCATGTGTTTTGACTAGCATGCTCCGAGTTTCCCCCTCATGTCGAATTCCTTGTGACCGGTGCACACCAGTCTTGGGCTTGTGACAGACCACCAGGCATGCAATCTGTGATTCAAACCATATCTGTGTCCTGAGGGGAGCGAGCAGTGCCCTGCCTCTCCATACTACGGGAAGCAGTGGGGCTCTGATCTTCGAGCGCATGCCCAGCCCCCCATCCCTGCCAGCCACTGTGCAGGAGCCATGTGTTTACCTTCCCACTGTGTTATGGCGCTGTCACTGCATTAAGTTTCTGGAAAATACCTCATACTCAGTAAGCCAGTGGACCCACAAGGCCAGTGGCAAAAATCTAGCAGTAACTTAGTGCTTAATGGCTTCTCTGTATGTTTTAAATGACTACCCACTACTGATGGCCCGGCGATGCTATACTGACATTACCACAATGTTGTGTTGATATCACAATCGCATCACAATGATGCCATAGTAACACTGCAACTATCGATGACGCCACAATTATGCTGTGATGATATCATAATGATGATGTCAGGGCAGTAAACAAAGTCCAAGCCAGATGGGGTCTGCTACCTCTCTGGTGAAGAGTAGGGCTGTGTCATAGTGCTCCGGGTGTCTCTGGCTGGGGGGGTTGAACAGCTGCTGCCAGGCACAGAAGCCACGCAGCGTCACACCCCCATTGCTGGAGACGGACGGCCCCAGCTCCTCATCTTCCACGACCAGCATCTTCACCACCACCACGCTGATGGAATTCTTTATGCTGGGGTGCTTGTAGATGTGGGCGACCATGGCGATCAGCGTCAGCACGTAGTGCTGCAGGGAGAGGAAGGCGCGCACAGCCATGAAGGCGCATGCGGGCTTCCTGACACAAACACCAAGACGGCAGAGCTGCACACTTTCCCAGAAGCCAGCCTGACCTCACATACTTATGATGGATTATTATGCTCTTAACTCAAAAGCAGCTGCTAAAAACCAGGCTCACCAAGGGCCACCATTCATCCCTCAGTGCCAGAGGATTGTTTGTCCTGTTAAACCATATCTAAAAATTTCAAAAGATACACTGGCGATTTTTTCTCGAATCTCTGATACCGTTTATTCCAAAGCAATCTAGAAAGAAAAAGGAACATTAATAGTGTTACATTCCTCTTTTTGTCCTCCCTCCTATGAAACATACCACAGAGAATTTTCTATTGACGTATGGCAACGTTTGAGAAGCAGCAGGCTTTAGGCACAGCTTTATGAGCCCTCGTGACCCCGATCAGGATAAGCAGTTAGATGTATGGATGGTTTTTACGAGCTACCGGGAATGCGCGAGGCACGCTACTACGGAAAGCCCTGGAGAGGAAACGCGCTGGGTCCGCCTCACTCACTAACCAACGCTTCGCTTTTAAGTCAGCGACCAGCTAGCAGCTAGTCTCTGCCGAATGAGGACACCACTTTGACACACATGTCATCGACCCTCTCCCTTTTCATATTGGCTCTCCGGATATGTGTGGCTGATAAGCCGTTCCATTTCGTTACTAAGAAAGAATTTCAGATTTGGCAGAAAAAGTAAATATAACGGAAATACATCCGACAAATAAACGATCATCCCTCGCTCTCTTTCCTCTTAAGGACAACATTTTTTCGCTCATATAAATTATTTAGAAATTTAGGAAGTATGTGTGGGTTTGAAAATACTTTTTTTATTTATTTTCCTCAGAAAAAGGATAAACGTGCACTCGTAACACTTTCTTGAACAGCACGGAAATTCATTACTTATTTAATCTGGACTTACTCTTCTTTGCTTGTTAAAGAGGCTGCCTTAATTCTATGTTTGCCTATTGCAGGACTTCTATGTAAAGAAACGACGTTTTTCAATAAATGTGGAAGGCTGCGATATTAAAATCGCAGAACAGTACACTGAACACTTAATAAATTTATAGAATAAATGTAATAAACTATAGGCTAAGAAATGCAAACGAATTAAAAATCAATGCACATATAACTGAAATAGCGAGCATATAATTGTTTAAATGGACCCTTTGAGATAATTGGAATTGGTAGATGCGTTAGACCGTCCTAAAGCCGGTTATCGTCCCATAAGAAAGCAGGATCAATGGCACTGGACAAAATTCACAGGCTCTTGTACGTGATGATTGATGGGTGGTTTGGATAGAGCCTTGGGCATTTTCAACGTAAAAGGATTTTTTTCCCCTTCAGTTAACTCCCGTTGAATCAGGGAACAATGTTTTAGGAAGGGATTCGTTGTCGGCGCATGTCAAGATGTGAAGATCACCAAGAGCTCCCCACCCCCAAGGTGACTGAATTTATTTCACGGTAATTATGACCTTTTCAAGAATGAAAAGAAGAAAAGTGCCAGTGAACTAAGCACATTCGTGACGGCAAGGCGGATACGAATGCGTGGGAAAAAAGTGCTCTATTTAGAAAGGCTTCAAGCCTATTTTATATTACAGCGAACACGTCTCACAACGACCTGGGTAGTCCGCAGACACTGGGGCGCCCGCGCGTGATGTGTCAGATCCCACCCGAAGAAGCATCGACTGCTTTGGGTTAAGAACATTACATCGAGACCGTGAAAAAAGTCACTGAGTACGTGTTACTGAAGCTTCTACTTACCACTTGAACTTAATATATTACATTCTGATTTTTTATTCTATTTATCGCCCTGTTGGAGGCAAACCAAAGAAGAATTAAACGTGTGCTTCACCAATAAAATGCTACACGTTTTATTTCACTAATAATGTGGATTGGCCGTGCACTTAAACGCCACCTAAATCGAGTGTTGTTACAAAAAGGCCTACCACACGTCTGTATATAAATATGTATGATTTGGAAGTGCACTGTGAATTAAAGTTCTCTGAAATTGGATGAGATATTAATTTGTGTATATACATACTGTATAAAATACGTAAATACTACATAATAAGCATTATGAAGCACGGGAGAAGAAGGCATCCCCTACCTTTATTTCGTCGCCGTGGAAATGTGCCATTGATGAATCCGCTACCACTAGAGTTTCCACGTATCTCGGTGCCGACACGAAACGCCTGCTCCTCGCCCGCTCAGTCACACTTCCTTCGGACAAGGTGCCTCCTCCGGTTGTCTCATTGTTCCCTTCTTTTAAATCGGATGTGCCTCTGTGGTCGCCGTGTGTGTTCGCAAAAACCCGTCTTTTGACGACGTGCAACTGTGAAGTGGATTGCAGGGGAGAGCCACGGTGAGCGAGTTTGGGCTCAATTAAATACTCGCCTCCTTCCGTTATAAACGATCCGTGGATCCCGTTACACAGACTGACAGCAACAACAGAGTCTTGGTTGAAGTCCACAGTCCCCGAGTAGAAACAACTTCTGAGATTTCCTTCAGCCTCCTCTGTCCAGTTAATATTTTTGAGAAGATCTGTTTCAGCTTTGAAACTTGGTGCATCTCGTGAGTCTGCAGCATGAACCAGGGCCGACAATTGCTTCCTTTTAATGCGCTGAATCTTTAGATTTGGAGATAAAAAGCTGTTGTCGGGCGTCAGATTTAAAACGAAGTTTTTACCGAAGGCCATAATTCTGAAACTGGGCTTTTCTTCACTCCGTTTCCAAAAGCGACCGCCGCTTCTCCTGGTTAACTTAACAGGTAGAACTTCTTCTGATTCATACAGCTCAGAAAGTGCGAAGTTTGTAACACAGAGAATTAATAAAAGTATAATGTATCTTGAACGCATCTTACACAATCAGTGTTTGAAAATTAATAAATGTAAAACGCTTTCTCTTCTATTTACTTTCTATTTTAAGCGAGCGCAAAATAAATATCTCCTGATTCCAGTAATGGTTACACATATATACATAAGTATATATTAAACTGCTATTCACTTAGTATAAGAGCTACAATAACTCGATTGTAACGATTCTCGAATAGAAGGAATTAAACATATAGAAAACCAATCCTGCGGTGGTTGTTCCAAATCATTCTAACATAAGTACTGTAAAACCAGTCTTGGTCTAGAATTTTCTAACATTATTGTTACAGTTAGCCCTGCATACTAGTGGTGAAAGGTCTAAACCCTGAACTATCTACTCCGCGGCACCAGCGGAGGTTACTAGTAACGGTGGTATTTATACCTTCCTGCCCTTCTTAGACTAAAGAGGTTTATTTTTGATATCGTTCGCCGTATCGCTCTCTCCACCCTCTCAAACTTCACTAGAAATCCCTGAATCACAGCGATCCAATGAGGACTGGCGGACACTCCCCCCTTCTTAAATAGCACCGCTTTGACTAGCAGACGGCTATTATTACGCCAGTGCGCAGCGCCTTCTTTTGCGCTGCGAATTGCCCGCAGTACACATAGCCCGCAGTCCGCTGGCCTATTCCTACAGCACCGCACGACTGTATCACACACAAGCCAAGGATTTTCCATTCTCTTATTGCATAAAGACATATTGGGCTACACGTCGGCGACAAAAATATGGGCCTGTTCTTTAATTTTCATCATGCCGAAACAACCTTTTTAAAGGATAAGTCCTGCATAGAAATACTTGACTGTAGTATGTCAGCCATCGATGCTGAATAAAGAATTTAAAGAAATCAAATCCACTGATGCTAAGCACGATATCTTCGGTAACTGATGTCAAATTATCAAGTAATCTCAACTGTAAGTGCAGTATCTATCAATCAAACAAAACTGTTAAAGTGCATATTTAAAATATTATCGCTGAAATTTATTTTGGACAAAGGCTGTTTATGTGGCAAAGTTGCTTAGGATTCATATTAATAGTCCGTGACAAAATGGTTACATACTGATTAAATCATGGACGAAAAACCTTGAAAAATAATTATAATAATTAAAATATTCATTTTACATTTTTTCCTGAATTTTTACTTTGTGACTCTGAGCCAACGTCCTAAAATTTTAGTTTACAAGTAGGCAGGCCTATAAATTTAACCCACGTTTACTGCTAGAGTGTGTAGCCTAAAAATGCACGTGATTATCTGAAAGAAAAAAATCATTTTGTTGCTTTCGTCTCATTACAGTAATCACATTTACGGCAATACACATTTTCATAGTTGGAACTGCAAAGCCTGGCTTTTTATAAATATAAGCAGGTTAAACCTCTCACCACAGACACAACAGGTCTATACTATTACATAATGACGAATTCAGTCAGCTCATGATGTCATAAAGAAGGGTTCTGACATAGGCCTGCATAATATAATTATATGTGTTAGTTGATATAGTTTATCTTCTTTTGATTACAGAATAGTACAGTATACATATTATGTAATTATTTATCATTACGGGATAGCCCAGTCTATTTATCCATATAAGTTAGACTTCCATATATTTACAAAATATACACGAAAAAGTTATGTTGTGAAAAAGTGAACCGGAGTAGATTTAACATTTCTGGTTCAGTTTTGTTGAATCTTTTGAGTTTTGATTTAGCCCTTATCATTCCAGCTTTGCTCAGCGTTTACAAATACAACTTGTCAGTCAACTATTAAAGATGACTCGTACAAGAACAGAGAAATTGCCTCTTAAACTCGCGTCTTAAAGCCAAAACATTTTAGTTGAAAATCGGAAACCAGAACGCTGGATTAGATTCCGCTCGCCACTAGGTGGTGATATTTTATTACCGTTTCCTCCTTCCGTCTGAAGGCAGGGCGTTAGTCTAAATTATGCAATTTTATTTTGCAATGCAATTTACATAAAATTAGTGTTTCTTCACTGGTGGATGAATTTTGGTTGTGACATACTAACCAAGGAATAATGTGGATGTGTCCAGAGGCTAAACTAACTGAGAACCAATGGGCTAAATGACATCTAATAAAGTATGTGAGTTTGTATGTCCTGCGATGCATCCCACCTAGGGTGTATCCCAGACTAATGCCCTGTGCTGTCTGTCTCATAAATAAATCGGAGCAGACCTGTCCTCTATTCAGGACTTATACATGTGCAGAGTCAGTAAGTGGACAGGCAGAATCACTGCAGACCCATCACACCCGGGTTACAATGTGTTTGAAATCTACCCCTCTGGCAGGCGCTACAGAGCGCTGTACGCCAAAACAACCAGGCATATGAACCCTTCCTTTCCACAGGCCGTCACTCTGACGGGCACTTAAATGTGAAGGACACTTTGCAATATCTCCTATCACCAAGCATCCACCGTAACTCTTGTGTATTTGGTGAGCACCGTCTTTGCACTATGCACCTTCGCACTATGGCCCTCTGCCTTAAGTCTATTCTGTACAAACTGTATCTAATTGTTTGCTTTTTGTAATCCCGTTTTTTGCTGTATGTCTGTCTTGTTTAATTGGCCAATAAAGCTGATTCAGATCATTTTAGCATAAATACCTATATTTGCTTAGTTTTAAGAGGGCCACTTCGATAAGGTTTTAAAATGGTGCTTCTGAATTTTAACGTGCCACCTTAGACTATTCTTGTTTCATAAATACATACAACCTATGATTGAGTTTTTAAACAAAACGACACGTGCTACATATAATTTGTCACCAAACGTCCTATCGTAGCCCATGTAATTGACTTTACAGTTGTTCTGTTAATATAAAAAAATAATACTGCACCAAAATATTATACTTTTTAATTTGTGAAAACTATATATATAGGCCCATATAAATAACATTACATGAGCCCGAACTGGTCTCAAAAGTGCATGGCGTGATTTCTGCACAAGAGGGCGACAATGACCTGTTTAACTATGAGCAAAACTTTTACTCGTGGGTTTAGGCCTACATCGTATTATTCGTTTTAGGTAGCTTCTTTTTCAGGGTAAGGACAGGTTATTGTTCCTAGAAAATGAAGTAATCAGGTAATGGCTCAACCGGTTAATTTCAACATTGTAGTTCTTATTATGTGCGCATGCGCACCTGTGCTCAGTACAGAATGCCCAAGATAACGGAACGAAGCATTTTACAATGAAAATCAGAATAATACCACGACTCTGTCTGTACTGTTGGCTTGAAAGCAAAGAGGACGCTTATCTTCAGTTTAAAACTGTACTGTACTTATATGTTCTTTTAATATTTAGTAGTGGCGTTTAGGTTTATAGTGTATAGCTGGAAGTGGGAAATCTACCTTTAGTTTTTAATATGACTGAATATTTTCCCATTTTACTGCTGATTAACTACTACTACTACTACTACCACCACTACCACTACTACCACCACTACTACTGCTACTACCACCACTACCACTACTACCACCACTACTACTGCTACTACCACCACTATACTACTGCTGCTACTACTACTACTACTACCACCACTACTACTAAGAATAATAATAATTCGTCTTAAAAAACGGAATAAAACGAAACATATATACGTATAATTGGTTACATTTGCATTGTTCTATCTTATGCCTCGTCAAGAATATTCAGTTGTCAGATATCCTAAATGGTTTCCTCAGTTTGACGTTAAAGTTGGACATACTTGGAAATTAGGCTGTTGTGTAACAGTACAAATTGAATCCCTTGATATGCAAATATCAGGAAAGGTATATGAGGTTATGAAAATACGATTATACGGCTTCAGAAATCCAATGGAATAATTACAAATTTACTTGTATTTGATATTTTATTATTCGGAAATAAAGCCGATTAATTGTTTCATACACGCAATTCAAAGTGGACAGCCCCGGGGGGGGGGCTGGGGGCAGCCTGTTCCTCTTGTTACAAAGTGATAATATTGGCCGGGTGCCAAAACATAAACCTAGAAGGATGACCAATGAGCTCTTTCAGCACCTCCCCAAAAACTGTGATTACGAATCTTCAGTGTTTACACATGACGCAAAAGGATAAAAGCTGCAGAATCGGAGGTTCGTTTTAACAGACAGGTACAAGATGGAAACGGGTAGCTTACTGGAGATGTTTAGACTGAGCGAAGGCACGGCTGCATTCCAGTAGGCTGTAGTGACCTGGATAAATAATATTGCATGCACAGATCATATTACTATTACCGGCACTCTCCAGCTATCAGATAAATATTTATATATATTACGTGGAAGGTTTGTTGTATAATTGCATGGTCTCTGACGCAAAATGTTAATTTTTATTAGGAAACTTGTTATCTTGGACGCCCTTTTATGCGTCAAAGTTATCCTTTCGTTAGAAAGTGACATTTGTTATCCAATTCGACTGGACCGTCAGTATTCTGCAAACCGTATTTTCTTTAGCCATGCGAAGGAAGCAAGTGAGGAGCCGGTTGCTATTAAATTAACCGCGTTCAATCAAGATTTTAATCTTCATCTGTTACCTGACAGCAGTTTCATTGCATCTACCCTGTCCTTATACAGCGACACTTCCGCATCCAATGCCGCTGTAAATCCTGATTTTAGTCGCTGCTTTTACTCGGGTGATGTCAATTCCGAGCCGTACTCGTACGCGGCTGTGAGTTTGTGCAAAGGCGTGCAGGGCGCTTTTGGACTCCAGGGGTTTGAATATTTCATCAGGCCAGTGCAGAATGACACCGATCTACTACCTGGGAGCCCAGGAAGGGCGCATACGATACGCCGGCGGGAAAGATCTCATCAAAGCAGCAACTTTACCACCAGATGTCCGGTGGACACTCCTTTAAACAAAGATGTCTTCAAGTTTTTGGGGAAATATAAAATGGAAAAAGAACATCAAGCCGGGAACTTGACGAGAGGTGTTTTAAAAAATCTGAGCAGATCGAAACGATTTGCCTCCATACCCAGATATGTTGAGACCCTAGTCGTTGCGGACGAGTCCATGGCTGAATTCCACGGTGACGATCTCAAACATTACGTCCTGACTCTAATGTCCGTGGCCGCCCAGCTGTACAAACACCCCAGCATCCTCAACGCCATCAACATCGTGGTCGTCAAGTTTATAGTCATTAATGAAGCCGACAAAGGATCCAAAGTTACAACTAACGCCGCTCTGACGTTGCGCAATTTCTGCACGTGGCAGAAAAAGTTGAATAAAAACAATGACAAGCACCACGAATACTGGGACACTGCCATCTTATTCACCAGACAGGTAAGAGACCGGTGCTTGGTTTAAATTTTAAACCTGTAAGTCACCAGATTTGCAGTTATGTATTCATGTATGTATATAAGTATTGTTATAATAGTAAAGTAAAAACGGAGCGTACATCAACAGAGTATTTTTTATAAAGCATCTGTTGTCGCTGAACGTAATTCTCTCCTTAGTATTAAATATTTCGGTGCGAAAATACATGTTTACACAATAGCGTACGAGATCGGGCAGCGTGTTATTTGCGTATGCTTTGCTTTTTTTGCTTTTGCTCTTTTTCCTCGCGAACCATAGTGCACTTCGGCTCGATGTTTTCTTTCTAGTAAATCGACCGGGAAATAGTAATTGCTAGTATAGCCTCTAAGAGGCATAAAACGCACGCAGAATAGAAGTGAAGTGTTTTATGGGGCTTAACGGAGATAATCAGACATCCAAAACAGAGAACTACTGCTTAGGATAACAAAATCGTTTCCTGTCTTCCAAATCGAGCAGCTAGACAAACCGTGTGTGTATAGAAAGTAGCACCAAAAATTTGCGGGGGTCTCCCCAAATCATTACACGATTTCATTTTTAGCCAAAGCATTCAATATGGTTTACGGATGCACATATGACCCTTTAATTCGGGGGGGTGGTGGTGGCTATTTTTATGCCATGACATTTTGGGCATCTCGATCCTCTGTCGTTACACCGTCGTAGATTTAAAGATCCGTAACCAGCTATGGAAAGCCAGGTCGCCCTCTACTTTTTCCAGGCTGTATATGACATGCATATGTCTGGGGCAGAGCACGAACCACAGCAATCAGCGCAAACCCACGAACCGCACGGAGGACATGCGTAGGAGCACAAAGCATCAGTGTGCAGAAACGGAAAGTGAAAAGAGGATATGGACGTACAGGACGTCTTGGTCAACACAGGCTTGACATCACCTAATAATAATAATGACGAACAATGAAATAAAAATAATTTAAAAAGAAGATTCATCCATGCACCATATGATCTGTGCATGCAATGCAGCATCCATCAGTACTATTAAGGAGCATATCACAGTAACATTTCTAAGCCCAGCAGGAGTTACACAGCACTGTTTTCCCGGGACTGTGTTTACCTCAGGTGGGAGTGCTGCAATGGAAGGAAGCCATCTCTACATGCTTTTCCCATTTCCAGTTGTGAGCCCTCAATCCCACCCATAGCTCACAGGGAGCCTGTTTCCTGTTACTGAGGCTGATATCCCCATTTGGTGTGAGAGTTTCCAAAGGCCCAGGGCTCACCTGTCAGCTCCCAGTCCATGTGACACTCCCTCCCAATGCCTTGGCAGAGAATTCTTCCATTCCACTGCACTAAAGAGTGATGTGTAGGGACACCTTGATGTAGACTCTCTCTCTATTTGAGGTCAGACAGCACAACACAATGTTAGTTGAAGCCGTATAGTTACCTATCGCTGCATGAACCAAAAATCTATAATGTGTGAGACAGTTATTCTTGGTTCCTTTTTTTCTGAGCAATCTACGAAACCATTTAAACAATCACAGAAACCACTACCATCAAGGAAACAAATTCTAGACAATAACTATCCATCCATCCATTATGGTGACTGCTTAATCCCCTCTGGGGTTGCGGGGGGGACCGGAGCCTATCCCAGGAACAACAGGCACAGGCGGGAACCAATCCTGGGCAGGCGCCAGCACACCGCAGGGCGCACACACACACACAACTACAGGGCCAATTTAGACTCACCAATCAGCCTGTCCTGCACGCTTTTGGACTGTGGGAGGAAACCGGAGCCCCCAGGGAAAACCCACATGAACACAGGGAAAGCGTGCGAACTCCACACAGAAAGGACCCAGAGCCAAACCCAGGACCTTCTTGCTGTGAGCCAGCAGCACTAACCACTACCAATGTGACCACTAGTGATGGTCAAATGAAACTTCACAAATCATTGGTTGTATTTTTTGACCCCAGTAGATGGGGCTTGCTTTGGGGCATGCTTTCAGCCTCCTGAAGAGAGAGCACCATCTAATTGGATCAGAAGATACAGCAAGTGAATCATGAAGCTTCCTTTGGCCATCATTCCAAATAACACATGATTACTGGGGCAGCTATGATTTGTCACCCCCTGGCTGCTGCAGATGGTATTGCAAAAAAATAAAATAAAATCTGTCCTGCCCTCCTGCCTGGCAGGTAAGACCAAGTTGGAACTGAATCTAAGCTTGAAGGAGAATCAGTCTGTCAGATGAAAATAACAGAGCTGACCTTTGCAGTCAGAACAGGATTGTAACCCTCACCTAGGTGTGCATTGATAACCATAAGACCTCAAGTGTGTTTATGTCTTACACACTGAAAAAAATCAGACTAAAGACAAGCTTGCAGGGTGTAGAACTGCAGAAATTAAGGACTGACGTCATTATTACGCAGCAGTCATGAGCCAGCGCCTCTGAGCAGACAGTCTGTCCTGCTGGGGTCCAGACCTAAAAGGCAGGCCTGGCAGCCCGGCACCATAGAAGATCTCACCTTTTGCCCTTAAAGGGGCAGCCCTCTGTTGCCAGATACCTGCCTGCAGTATGTGGCAGAGAGATGTGACACAGTTTAGATAGAACTTCAGGCATGATTTAATGTACTTATCTATATATTACGTAACATAATTAATAGTTACAGGAAACATACATAAATCCCTTTGTCTGATGTTCAAAAACTACTTTGAAACTACTTATTTTTAATAAAATTTTCACCAAGCGTAATTGCTTGGGAATTTTAGAGCGGGTGTCTTAGTTTTGAAATGGAGCTGATGATAAAGAGTCCTGGAGAAATTAAAGGACAGCACTTCCTGTAATTATGAAGGACCTCGGGGAAATAGGTTGGACAATCTACTACGTGACTTTTAAAATCCTACATGAAATGGTTCTGTCATTTTCCAGATCATTAGTGCCATTGTTCTATGTAATTACAGTTCTAACTGCATTTATATAACAAAGGGCTGTTTGATTTCATGCAGCATATTTTGCAATTTCTGTTTTCCAATTAAGGCAAGTTTTATGCATTTGAAACAAAACCTTTTCTGTTAGTGTAGTCTGTCAGGATGGGTGGCACATTTTCAAAGGAATAAAGTCTTCCAAAGAAACAACTTTTACAACACTCAAGCTTTTCAGGGTTGCATTTTATTTGCTGTAAAAATAAGTGTGAATCCTCTTCAAAGGAGAGCTTAACCTGAATAAATGTTAATTGCTTGACCAGCATCGATCCCTGGCACTTTCCAGCGCTTTGGAGCAGTGGCCAAAGTAAATCACATTGCGTTGTAATTTTCTACGTCACAATTTTTACAGGTTCTGCTGAGCTGAAACGGTCCTCATTGAATTACACACGCAATTAGCATTGCGAGTCTTTCATGTTTGCCAAAAAAACAATGAATGCAATTTTTATACAATTGGTTCATCCAAGGCATCCTATTTTCATGTACTTCAATGTTATTTTTTAAATTTTGACTTTGTTCTGGTGAATCCTCTGGCTCTGTGACAGTCCGACACTCAGTGTCTCACTGGATGGCTCCCCCCAGCCCACAGATATGGCCATGGAGGGGGCTTAAGTGAAGCAAGCTGCTGCCATAAAGAAGGTCTGCAAATGGTGAAAAAAAAAACCTGAGTCATACGCTCAGTTATTTTCTGCTCTTATTTTTAGACCAAGGTTGCCAATGACCCTTAGCTTAGCAGCTTAGCACAGCAAACTCCGCTGAAAACACGGCTCTGTGAGCGAAGACACTGAGGATGGTTATAGGTGCCAACATATCAGCTGCAAGTTTCCTTTCAGTAAATTCAAGCAAATTTCAAATTTCTTTGAAATTCACATTTCTTTTCTTAGAAAAGTTCTCTTTCGGTCAGGAAAGATTTTGCGTGGGACTCACCTGTCAGGTTGCTGAGCTACATTATGTGCCTGGGACACCTACATCATGCTGTCAACACCCCCATCAGATCCTAGGAGATGTCTGTGGTATTTCCTCCTGGCAGTGGCTGTCAGCCCTGCTGTGAGGCTGACTCTCTTCACTCCAGCTGAAATCACTGACCAGATCAATTATTTTCCTAGAGGACTTTGCTGTTGACCTCAGCTCTGAGATCATTCATATGTTGAAAAGAGCCAGAGCTCAGATCCCCAATCACGTCTGTGCCCTACCTCTCACCATGGGTTTCCTTTGGTCCCCACAGAACCTGTGTGGCGCCACCACGTGCGACACGCTGGGAATGGCAGACGTGGGCACCATGTGCGACCCCAGGAGGAGCTGTTCCATCATCGAGGACGATGGGCTGCCTTCGGCCTTCACCACAGCACACGAGCTGGGTGGGTCACCCTTGTTATGCCTGTTTGTGTTTATTACCTGAGAGAAAGGGTGTGACGGGATTTGGCGGCTGGTTTCTTGCACAGGCCATGTCTTCAACATGCCCCATGACAACGCAAAGGCCTGCGAGGAGAACTTCGGCCAGCTGAAGGAGAACCACATGATGTCTCCCACACTCATCAAGATTGACCGCAACAAGCCATGGTCCACCTGCAGTGCCGCCATCATTACTAACTTCCTGGACAGTGGCCACGGTCTGTCTGCTATTTTTCTACCACAGTAAATTTAGGGTATTACTTTCTGAAGCCACATATGTTTGACAGATCTGTTCAACTGGGTACTCAGGCAAATTACTCAGCATCTGGCAGCAGGTAAGCACAGGTGCATATACTGAAGACAACTAGAAATTCAGTATTAGCATCACTACTCTGCAACAAGTCTTTATATATATTACAGGTCATCTTAAACTGATCCTTTTGTTCATGGGAACCTCTGAGAGAGCAACTCGGACTCTGTTAAGCCAAGCATTGTGGGCACCTAGAGAGTAGTGAGCCGCAGAAAAGGCATAGAGGTCTGGCTGTCTATGAAGAAGCAGCTAGGGTGCCTTCACATCATCTGCACACCACAGAGGCTCAGCCCACCTGGTATATTAAGCCACCGGCTGAGATGGATTCAAAGATGTATTTGTCAGATGCAATGTATATAGTCAGACCATAACCAGCGGTGAAATGCAAGGTGGTCAACTCTGCCATAAAAACAGTGACAGCAGAAAGACGTATAAAGTAGAACCACACCCCCACTGTTCATCTGAGGCTTGCGTCTGCTGCAGTCCAGCTGTCAGCTGATGTTATTTAGATGGAGCAATCAGGATCCCTTCAGCATGGCTGTCTGGATAATAAACCAACATCAGCTTTCTGTACATTAGGCAGTGGTTAGCTTCATTTGCTTACAAAAAATAATAAAAATAAACAATACTCACTACTCAGGGAATGTCTGTGCGCAGTTTCTACTTAGCTTTCAGGGTTTTTTTATATGTGGCTGGCCTATGTTACTTTAGACATAATAATGTACTGAATGCAAGAAGTAATTACTGGTAATTATAATTAATGCAGTTAAAAACTAACATGCTGGGGCTGCCTGGAAGTGATAAACAGTCCAGCCGTGCTGTTGGAACCATATGATTTATGGGTAGCTGATGGACCTGCCGGACTTAACTGAGGTGCGGGTAGTTGATGGACCCGCCTGAGTTATGGGCAGCTGCTGGACCCAGCTGAGTTATGGGTAGCTACTGGACCTGCCTAAGCTACAGGTAGCTGGTGGACTTGCCTGAGTTACGGGAAGCTGCTGGACTCACTTGAGTTACAAGTAGCTGATGGCCCCCCCTGAGTTGCGGGTAGCTGATAGATTTGCCTGAGTTGCGGGTAGCTGATGGTCCCACCTGAGTTGCGGGTAGCTGATAGACTCGCCTGAGTTGCGGGTAGCTGATGGTCCCACCTGAGTTGCGGGTAGCTGATGGTCCCACCTGAGTTGCGGGTAGCTGATGGACCCGCCTGAGTTACGGGTAGCTGCTGGACCTGTCTGAGTTACGGGTAGCTGCTGGACCCGTCTGAGTTATGGATAGCTGCTGGACTCACTTCAGTTACGGGTAGCTGCTGGACTCGCCTGAGTTACGAGTAGCTGCTGGACTCGCCTGAGTTACGAGTAGCTGCTGGACCCGCCTGAGTTACAAGTAGCTGATAGACCCGCCTGAGTTACAAGTAGCTGATGGTCCCACCTGAGTTGCGGGTAGCTGATGAACCTGCCTGAGTTACGGGTAGCTGATGGACCTGCCTGAGTTACGGGTAGCTGATGGACCTGCCTGAGTTACGGGTAGCTGCTGGACCGGCTGGAGTTATGGGTAGCTGCTGGACCCAGCTGAGTTACGGGTAGCTGATGGCCTGGCCTGAGTTACGGGTAGCTGCTGGACTCGCCTGAGTTACGGGTAGCTGCTGGACTCGCCTGAGTTACGGGTAGTTGCTGGACCCGCCGGAGTTATGGGTAGCTGCTGGCTTGGTCTGAGTTATGGGTAGCTGCTGGACCCGCCTGAGTTACGGATAGCTGCTGTACTCGCCTGAGTTACGGATAGCTGCTGTACTCGCCTGAGGTACGGATAGCTGCTGTACTCGCCTGAGTTACGGGTAGCTGATGGACCCGACTGAGTTGCGGGTAGCTGATGGACCCGCCTGAGTTGCGGGTAGCTGATGGACCCGCCTGAGTTGCGGGTAGCTGATGGACCCGCCTGAGTTATGGGTAGCTGCTGGACTCGTCCGAGTTGCGGGTAGCTGCTGGACCCGCCTGAGTACCGGGTAGCTGATGGTCCCGCCTGAGTTACAAGTAGCTGATAGACCCGCCTGAGTTACAAGTAGCTGATGGTCCCGCCTGAGTTACAAGTAGCTGATGGTCCCGCCTGAGTTACAAGTAGCTGATGGTCCCGCCTGAGTTGCGGGTAGCTGATGAACTTGCCTGAGTTACGGGTAGCTGATGGCTTGGCCTGAGTTATGGGTAGCTGCTGGACCCGCCTGAGTTATGGGTAGCTGATGGACCTGCCCAAGTTTTATGTAGCTGCTGAACCATCTGAGTTACGGGTAGCTGATGGACCCACCTGAGTTATGGGTAGCTGATGGACCCACCTGAGTTACGGGTAGCTGCTGGACCCACCTGAGTTTTATGTAGCTGCTGGACTCATCTGAGTTACGGGTAGCTGATGGACCCACCTGAGTTATGGGTAGATGATGGACCCGCCTGAGTTACGGGTAGCTGCTGGACCCGCCGGAGTTGCGGGTAGCTGATGAACCTGCCTGAGTTACGGGTAGCTGATGGCTTGGCCTGAGTTATGGGTAGCTGCTGGACCCGCCTGAGTTATGGGTAGCTGATGGACCTGCCTGAGTTTTATGTAGCTGCTGAACCATCTGAGTTACAGGTAGCTGATGGACCTGCCTGAGTTTTATGTAGCTGCTGAACCATCTGAGTTACAGGTAGCTGATGGACCTGCCTGAGTTTTATGTAGCTGCTGGACCCATCTGAATTACTGGTTACTGATGGACCCACCTGAGTTACGGGTAGTTGCTGGACCTGCCTGAGTTAAAGGTAGCTGATTCTAATTAGAGGCCAGCAGCATTTGCTAGTTCCAGCCAGGCATTTGCACATTTACCCCCTTCAACGAGTCCAACTTTTGGGCACACTGGTGATTTTTAATGAACTTTAGCTGGCATTCTTCACTAATCTAGCAGCCTTACTATCACACTAAGAATGCACTCTTGATTTCTGTGGCCCTAACAGAGTGGATGGTTTGGGGATTTGACCTTGTTATCCAGTGCAGAGGGAGCCATAGGGTCATGTCCTCCTGCTCTCTGACTCTGATCCCCCCGCTGTCTGACATTGGTCCCCTTTCCTAGGCGATTGCCTGCTCGATGTGCCAATGAAGCCATTGGCTCTGCCTGATAGCCTGCCCGGCTCCAGCTACAGCCTCAGCCAGCAGTGCGAGCTGGCCTTCGGCGCTGGCTCCCAGCCCTGCCCGTACACGCAGCACTGTGCTCGGCTCTGGTGCACTGGCCGCACTGGAGACCAGCTTGTCTGTCAGACGCGTCACTTCCCCTGGGCTGACGGCACATCCTGCGGTGACGGCGGTATCTGTCTGCGGGGGGTGTGTGCTGATAAGCGGGACGCTTTCAAGGCCCCGGTGAGAGTCATGGGGAAGGCTTACCCGTTTTTTTACCTGTAAACCAATCAGCGCATTCAGAGTTTCAGTGAGCATTTGTGAAGGTGGGGTCTCCTTTATTTACAGGTGGATGGAAAATGGGGCAAGTGGGGGGTGTATGGCGCGTGTTCCCGTACGTGCGGCGGGGGGGTCCAGCTGGCCAGTAGGAACTGCGACAATCCCATTCCCGCCAACGGGGGCAAGTACTGCCAGGGAACCCGAGTGAAATATCAGTTGTGCAACCTGGAGCCCTGTCCTGAGACAGGTAGGAGCACCCAGCACATTCACATGACATGTTCAGTAATCTGTGGGGTCTATAATCTATGGGGTCTAACAGCACTGCCCTCTACAGGCAGGAGCTTCCGGGAAGAGCAATGTGAGGCCTTCAACAGTATTAGCCTCAACACCAACCGGCTGGCTCCCTCAGTGGTGTGGGTCCCCAAGTATTCAGGGGTCTCCCCCAAGGACAAGTGCAAGCTTATCTGCAGAGCCAATGGGACAGGCTACTTCTACGTCCTCGCACCCAAGGTGACCTGGAGCTATTAGCAGTTAGCATTTTGCATCAGTCTAGTCAGTCAGAGCAAGCAAAAAGATTGCAGAATATAGAAGCAGAGCCTCAAAACACATAAATATCCATACATCCATCTTCCATGCTCAGTTATCTAGGGCAGAGTCACACTGTTAGCCTGGAGCCTGTGTCAAGCGACATCAATCATGTCAATAGCTGTAAGAATAAAGATGTTAATGAAGAGGATGATGAGGCTTTGCACACGTTCTTAAGGAGTCCTCCTCACTGCCTCATTGCAGGTGGTGGACGGTACGTCCTGCTCCCCGGGCTTGTCGGCTGTCTGCGTTCAAGGCAGATGCGTCAAGGCCGGCTGTGATGGCCAGCTGGCCTCTGACAAGAGGTTTGACAAGTGTGGTGTGTGTGGAGGGGATGGGCGCAGCTGCAGGAAGGTGTCAGGATTGTTCACTAAACCCATGTGAGCCCCCCATCGTTCCGGTGTCTCGGCATGTTTCCAGCATCTCTGACCCCCAGTGAGCTAAAATGCCACCTCTGTTTTCCAGGCATGGGTACAACTTCGTGGTGATGCTACCTGTCGGTGCCTCCAACATTGACATCCGGCAGCGCGGATACCGGGGCCTGGTGAATGACGACAACTACCTGGCAGTGCGGGACAGCCAGGGCCGCTACCTACTCAACGGGAATTTTGTGGTGTCGGCCGGTGAGCGTGACGTAGCTGTGCGGGGGGGCCCACTGCGCTATAGCGGCACCGCGGCAACGGCCGAGACTTTACGTGCCATCGGCCCCCTACGTGAGTCACTGGCCGTGGAACTGCTCTCCGTGGGCAAGATGACGCCACCCCGTGTCCGCTACTCCTTCTATCTGGCCAAGGAGAGCAAGGAGGACAAGGTGTTGAGGAAGGAGGGCTGGAGTTTGTCGCCGAACAGTGTGCTGAGCGGCAGGGGGCACCAGCCACCCCCCTCACACAATCAGGCCCTGGAGGCGTGGTCTGCGGGCCCCTGGGGGTCCTGCTCCACCAGCTGTGGCAACGGACTCCAGAAGCGGCTGGTTCGCTGCCTCGAGCCAACAGGCACCTGCGACCTGGCCTGGAAGCCTGATGCCATGCGGTCCTGTGGGGAGCCCTGCCCTGCCTGGGACGTGGGAGAGTGGTCACCTTGCTCACGAAGTTGTGGCAAAGGCTTCAAACGGCGCGTGCTGCGTTGCGTCTCCCACACTGGCCACCTGCTGCACCGTGAACAGTGCACCGGCAGGAAGAAGCCACAGGAGCTGGACTTCTGCATCACCCAGCGCTGCTAAGCTCCACCCCCCTGGTGAGGCTCTGCCTCTGTCTCAGACACACACTTCCTGTTCCTATATACGTGTGCATGTGTCTGCTGGCACCGTGGGGCAGAAACAGGGGCGAGAAAGAAGAGGGGGGGTGACCCCCGTGATTCATGGTGCTGGAGTGGTGTGACATCTACCTCTGACCAGGCATGAAAACACGCATGCAGACGCAGTCAATAATGATCCATGCAGGTGTTTGTGTGGTTGACAGGCACACTAAGAGTCAGTTGAAGTACTTAAACTGCTTGTTGGAACTTAAAATGAGTTGTTGGAAAAAAAATAGTCACTGGATTTACAGGGGACCCCTACCTTAGTCAGAAGAGCCATCGTCCACACTGGTCCCAGTGATGCCATCGTCCACACTGGTCCCAGTGATGCCATCGTACTGCAAAAAAGTGTTCACTCTGCCACACACCTAGCCTCCAGCAGCATGCAGGGTCGCAGATGTTCATTCACGCACTGTTCAGTATATGATGTGGATTTGCATTTGCAGGGTCGCAGATGTTCA
>JAODLC010000040.1:3964498-3975361 GCA_026781145.1 Hippopotamyrus pictus | reverse complement strand
CTTGGATAGCCTAATGTTATTTTTTAACTCTACCTGTAGACTTAGATACTCCTGCTTAATTTTGAAATCATTAGTTAATTTTGTGGAACAGAGCCCTTTTCCTCCTGACTTTATTCTTAATTTCCTTAGTAAAATACCTTGGTTGTCGTTTCCTAGATTTAGTTTTGCTTGAAACAGGTATGAAGTCCTCTTGCACTTGCAACAATGTGCTTTTAAAAAATTCCCATGCCTCTTCAACTATTTTGCTATTTAACTTCGTCCAGTTTACAGTTTCTAATTTCCGTCTCATACCATTTAAGTTAGCCTTCCTGACATTGTATACTTTTAATTTTGACTTCGGTGCTCTTCGGACACTAAAATTAACCTCGACCATCCTGCTTCTTATAATTCTGCCAACTTTTGCCCCACAGCTGAAATTCGCGTGCAGGACAATCAACAAGAAGGTTGTACTGATGACCAACTGCCCCATTGTATCATAACAATGTCTGTGTCCAACAGAACAACAAAATAGTCCAACCCAGTAATGCTTCCAAGGAAGAAGATTAGCCAGTGCAATCCAGATGAGTGTTTATGTTAATGAAAATAACAGTCTATGTATTTTCTTTTCTAATGAAGTTCACATTTCCTGACACATCGAAGAAAGGGGTGTGTGGGCAAAGGTGGAGGGGCCAGGATGAATGTATGAGTATTTACGTATTTATTAAGTTATTTTGGATGAATGTTGTGCAGAAGAGGCACTTCAATTTCGTTGTTTTATGACAATGACAATAAAATACATCTATCTATCTATCTATCTATCTATCTATCTATCTATCTATCTATCTATCTATCTATCTATCTATATACACATACATATATATATATATATATATCTTCATGGGACAGCGTTGTCTCTGTTTCTTCACAATGATCATGCTTCAGTGACCACAGATGTTTATATAAAAAAGTAAAGGAAACTTTGTAGAAAATATCGCTGTGTAAAGCAGAAATGCAGCCATTACAGTATGTGTTTGTTATTTGATGTTTACATTCTTTTTTACAAAAGGACTGTTTGCTTGACATATGAACTAAAAGCCATAATGCTGCTATCTTAAGTTAATCCAAGGAGCCCACTGGACAGCTGCCTGGAAGGGGACAGAAATGTAACCACTAATCATCTATCATTATCAGCAAGCGGAACCTGAGAATGGCCATCGAGCCATGCAAAGCAAACAGCCAAATCTGTCTGGAAACACGTAAATCTACAAGCTGATTAACGGCTTGCCTGACAGACCACTAATGGTGTTTGAACGCTGTACCTACTGCCATAACAGGCACAAGAATAATCCAGAACATTCAAATATCACTGCATCTATTGAGTGCCTTAACCTGAAGTACCCATCCTGGGTTGTTCTCTGCCTTGCGCCATAGGCTCCAGACCCCCTGCCACCCTGAACAGGATAAGCGGTTACAGAAGACGGATGGAAGACAAACCTTATATTTGGGAGGGAGGTTTTTGGCCACCAAATCTAATCACACTGGTTTATTCTCAGAGAAGCTACCCCGTCATTGTCAGCTCATGATGTTGTGATCTCAGCCTGGTATTTCCGTGACCCTCCGCAGGACCAAAGGTCACACCGGGTGTCTCTGTACAGGAGGACAGTCACTTCTCTTGTTGCATAAGGAATTTAATCCTATTTCATTTGGCACTTCGTACTTTTGCTTACACACTTACAGTAACTATGCTGCTTGAACAGAAGGGAAACTAAATCTCATGTCATGGAAAAGACCAAATCGGCAGAATGCTGAAGTTCACCATCCAGTAATTTGTAGAAAAAGTGCCCTATTTAGGTGAAAAACGGCAATGTAGACGTTCAGTCTGGAAGTTCTTGGTTTTCCTTTGTAGTTTCCCTTTAAAACAGTTTCTGTATTGAGGAACACGGCCCAAAGCCAAGCAGAATTATTCATGGAAACTGTCGAGGTACATTATCTCTCCCCATGCCCTCATTTAAAAAAAAAGGTAATGAGGATGCAATTAATGATTTTCCAGTGTTGAAGCTCAGTGAAGTTACCATGGTGATGATGTATAAGGGCAAATTCACATATAAAGCTGGAAAAAAGCCACTTTAGTAAGCCTTTGAGTAACCGTAATTAAAACTGCATGCTGAGGAATTTCTTTGAAATTGGTTTGCTGAATAATCAATGTCTTCTTGCCCTTCCTGTGAGCGACTCTGTGCCCCCCCCAGCTGATGAGAACCAAGAGGACAGGTCACACACCACATGTGAGTGAGTGGGAGGAGTGGAACCAGCACTCAGTATTCTGGGTAAACGACTCATGCTAACACTTTCCCAAAAAGGGGGAAATCCCAGGAAGAGGCGTTCACAGGGAATTCTGACCATTCTGTCTACTGTGTTGTTTTACATTTACCAAGAAGGGGCATGCTGTCATAACAAACGAAAGTACGACATCGTAAGCTTCCACTCAACAAAGTTCTATTATCCATCATCTGACTACGGAGTCTGGTGACGCAGGCTAAGTAGCCTGGAGCCAATACAGGGCACATACTCAGACTCTGTGGGACATTTAGAGAAGCCATGTCTTTGGAGAGCAGGAGGAGACCCACGTGAGCTGGGGAGAACAAACAAACCCCACACACGCGGAACAATGGTGGGAAGTGAACCGCCAACCCTACAGGCGTGAGCCATTGTGCCGCCCCGTAAGTCACATGAGTGTGTTAATTTAACAGCAGAACATGTATTATTAGGGATTTTTAACAAGCTGTGGACAGCCACATTATCCACCACTTGTTAAGAAGTGGAAGGCTGAGTGTGAGAGATGCTTCCCTGCTGCCCTGTTACCCTCCACTACAGCATTCCCCAGCTACATTCATTTTTTCCAGCCTTAAATTTTGCCAGGTCTTAGTTTCACAAGGGTCGTTGGCTCTTCTTCTCATATAGGGTATAATTCAATATTTGCCAGTTTTTCTTACTTCAGCTATTATTTTTATCTATCACAGGCATGTTGGAATAACAGAAAAAGGCAACAACAGACAGGCAGGAAAGAACCACTCAAACAATAACACTGGCAAAAATATCACATGAGGCCTACGTTCTGTCACCTATAAAAATTAGGCCTATGTTCTGTCACTTGTAAAAATTCAGCGCATCCTCAGCCCTGGGTAGCCAGTCAGGCAACAGCGGCCAATATCCTTGGAGAAAAGACTGAAGTATTAATCCAAACAACCAATTAGAATCCTTTCGGCAGTCCACTAGCTTTACAGTGGGACGGCCAATTGGCCGATATCCTTAGCTGGCAGAAGACCTGACCCTGTTAGCTGAGTTTCCTTCTTGTTCGGCTAGGAATGCAGTCATTCCCTGAATAAAAAGCCTTTCAGCCTTTCCAGGCCATTTTTAAACAAAGCAAAGACATCTTTTTATGCCCAATAAACTCCAGAGGCAGAGCCTTGAATTACACGGCCATAATTACCCCAGCTAAGCATGTGGCCGCCTCACAGACGATGCTCAGTATGTATAAAACTAAACAACAAAATAAGCCAGGAAATGAGCACTTGGGGAATGAGAAACTGCAAACTTGCATCTAACTAAAATAGAATTGCAGAAGTAACAGGTTCGAGTTAATTTATCATTGCATCTACCTTCCCATACAAATTTGTAGTACAATTTAGGCTTCTGCCTGCAGGGTGAATCATCAAACAAGAATTTTTGTTTTTCCTAAATTAGCAGTGGGGGAAAAATACATTTTAGCTATACAATGTGGAAGCCAAGGGGAAATAATCAAAAAAGCAAAATATACATCGCTTTTGATATTTTTGGACACAGATTATATCTTCACAGCAGGCATACCTTGGGGGTAGAATACAACTGGTGCATATCAATATACTATTATTGTAGTTGTTGTAAATAGGAAAGAAGCAAGCCAGATTTTTTTGGATTTTTTGAACTTGAACACCCAGACACCCCACCTTACCTCACCCACAACACACATAAACACCAGCAGACAAATGCAACACTCATGAACAACAAATGAAAACATACACAGCACGCATAAACACCAAAAGATACACACAACACACATAAACACCAGAAGCTATACACAACACGTAAAAACACTGGAAGATACACGCAACACGTAAAAACACTGGAAGATACACGCAACACGTAAAAACACTGGAAGATACACACAACACGTAAAAACACTGGAAGAAAACATTGTATTTAGCAAATGAGCCACAGTTCTCCCCTTACAGCCAGTTAAATCATGAGCTCAGCGTGTCCCTGAAGCAGCTTATGGCGCTGCACTGCCTCGGGGGCACATTCCTAGATCCAAAGTGCTGCTCTCGGTCACAAGCCTAACCCTAACCCCCCCCACCCCCAGCCCCATGCTAACTGCTCTCTTTGTAGGAACATGTGGCAAAATGTTCTCGTGGTCTAGTATCTAGGGTGACCTTAGCTATCCCTAGGGAGCTCTGAGCCAAAGAGAACTTTGGAACAATTTCTTTACTTTACAGTCACTCCAGGACAAATTCCTAATTAAAAACAAGGGCTGTTTACACAGGAAATAAAGCAAGTCCAAGAAAGCACACATGTATCCTATAAGCACTCACATAATTGCTGGAGCTGAATGAGGGGTGCAGTGTGTTATATAAGGCACCCCCCACGATGATGTCAGAATACATCTGGGACTATTGCATCGCTTTCAGTCTATAATGAGAGTCAACAGTATCATACCTTGTAGCCCCAATAGCCTATATAAGGTAATAGATAGGTGGTTAATTGGCTTTAATCTGCATTTTAATTATAGTGTGAGGCAGAGGGGGAAATTACAGCCCTGTACATAGTATGCTGTCATGCTCAAAAGCAAGTAAGGTGGTCTCTAAGGTGATGCTGCTTTACCCGTCATGGTACGAGGCTGAGGGACAGCACCGCAGCAGGGTGGCACAGTGCCTAGCATGGTATGAGGCTGAGGGACAGCACCGCAGCACGGTGGCACAGTGCCTAGCATGGTATGAGGCTGAGGGACAGCACCGCAGCACGGCGGCACAGTGCCTAGCATGGTATGAGGCTGAGGGACAGCACCGCAGCAGGGTGGCACAGTGCCTAGCATGGTATGAGGCTGAGGGACAGCACCGCAGCACGGTGGCACAGTGCCTAGCATGGTATGAGGCTGAGGGACAGCACCGCAGCACGGCGGCACAGTGCCTAGCATGGTATGAGGCTGAGGGACAGCACCGCAGCAGGGTGGCACAGTGCCTAGCATGGTATGAGGCTGATGGACTGCATCGCAGCAGGGTGGCACAGTGCCTAGCATGGTATGAGGCTGATGGACAGCACCGCAGCAGGGTGGCACAGTGCCTGAACGCAGACAATCAATAACAGAGAGGTTCCGGAACGCATTTCCGGCGGTTTCCGGCACAAATTAAGCACTGGTTATATACAACAAATAGGTGATGGAACACAGACAGTCAATAACAAACACGTTCTGCCAGGATCCGGCATGAATTAAATACTGCTTAAATCCGACAAGTTATCCAGGTAAGCATGAAATCCAGTTTCGTGATACAGGCCCCAGGGTTCAAGTCTCTGCCCTGGGTCTATGTGTGTGGAGTTTGCAAGTTCCCCCCATGTCATTGTGGGGGGTTTTCTGGTTCTTCCCCCCACCAGTCAAAGCATGCGATGGTGAATTGGAGTTTCCAAACTGTGTGTGTGTCTGCGCGTGTCCCCCCCAATCGACTGGGGCCTTGTCCTGGGTTGTTCCCTGCCTTGTGCCAAAGCTTCCAAACCCACACATAATAAATAATTCTTAAATATAGCAGTTATTTTCTCTTTTCTAAATTTTCAGGTGTTCAGCATGACTGAGGTATAATATCACATCTTTGGCTATGTTTCATTTAAGCTAAATTGGCAAATCCGTACCGCGGGCAGGAACTCTGGGGACATTAGGAGTCGTCAATCCATGAAAGACATTGGATCTTAAGGCCTGGGACATCCAATAATGACAAACAGGCCCTGAAGACACACACAACTGAAGTTCCTTTGGATCCCTGATCTGCCTTCTGAAGAACAGGAGCCCCAGTGCTGTGCAGCATTGCCAGAATCCCTGTGGGGGCTGGAAAGCCCATAAAGGCCAAACGGCCCAGAGTGATAACAGGGAACACAACGTGCCGCCCTCAGGTCTCTCCATAAACGGTACATTTCACTCCATGGGACGAACCGTTCTTCAAGCCAGCCTGACTTACTAAGATGTGTCGCTGTGTTTATCAGACACTCACGCTACTCACCTGCATAAGTTTATATGATCTATATAAGTTTATAACCACCATATTCATTCAACACATGAAAAGCTCACAGAAAAGGGACAGAAATGACTTCATTTTACATTTCCATTTTTCCATTTCTTACTCCCTCACCTACTGTGCTCTGGTAACATGATCAAACTCAAATTTTACTCCCAATTCTTGACTTTTAACACAGCTCTGAGGGAATAATGCATTATAACCTGTGGAGAAAATCTTAAACACATGCCCATACTAGAAGCTTTTTTGACTTGACATTAATATGCTTTTTGTTCACATATAGGTCATTTCATAAGGGCAGTTCTTTAGGTTTAGTGCAATTCACAGACCCTGTCTCCTGGCCTTTATAACAGCTAAAGGGATTTTATGAAAAACGTATGAATTGCTGGTGGACATTCTGATTTTGCCGAGATCAACATGTCTTGGTCAACAAGGCAGGGGCTTGTATTTCACTTCTTTAACCAATCACAGTCTTCATCGTACGACATCACCACATCGGTCCATTGGTTTCAAAGTGGTGATGTCATACGATAAATACTGTGAAGTGACACACAAGCCCCTGCTTTACTGACCCAGGGACAGATCGAACTCAGCAAAATCAGGACATGCAATTGCTGGTTTTCTGGTTTATAGCACTTCAGAAGTTGCAAGGGTTAAACAGTCTGATGCTTCCTTCACAGGGCTGTAGGGTTCTAAGGTGTTTACAGGAGTGGGTCTGCTTGACTAGGTAAGGTAACTTCCTGGTATGGCTCCTCCCCAGGGGTCATGTGACTGGGGGTGGCCCAGATGCTAGGTAAGATGCCAGGGTGTGCTGTCAATGAGTAAGCCTGTCATTCCCAACCAATGGTATCGGCCCAGCCCTGCAAGCTTTATCACAGGACTCTGGACTCAGGGTGTCATTAGAAGGGTCATTTGACTCATGAAGACTAGTATATTCCTTGGTTCATGTCAAGAACAGTGGTCCCACCTCATCCTAAAAAATATACATTTGTAGACACAGCATTGAGTTTCACACATGAACATGATGAAAGAGTCTTTACATAACATGGAACCTTGAGCAGTTTGCCCCATAAATCTTGAGGTCTCTTCAAAGCACATGCACGCCACACGCTGAAGCGTTTATGATTCACCACAGACCTCATGAGCACGGTTCCCACCGGGGCCCGTTTGAAGCACTGTTGGCCCTCTGAGACACTGAGATATTGGCTGTCTTCGGTAACCTAACTAGCCTCATCAATTTTTATGAATAACAAAAACAATGCAAGGAATGTATTGTGTACCTCAACATTCCCAGTCCTCAGCATTTTCAGCTGTAGTCTCCAACCTGAATGTTCAGGCTACTACAAGAGAAAATTGCTGAACACAATGACACACACATGCCCCGGCAGGGAATTCTGGTGTCGCTTAACAAGAAATGTGACATTTTGTAAAAACAAGCTATTCAGACCATTATTACCTCATTTTTGACCACAGGCCAAAGTAAATGCGCCCTGAAAATGTGGACTTGAACAGAGAGGTGTTACACACTGCTTCAGGGACAGATCACAGGTACCTCAGTGAGAGGACTCACTTCATCACCTGGGAACACGTGATTTTTACAAAATCATAGTCCACCGTGGCCCTATCAGCCATGTGGACTCTCAAAGTTCAAGACCCAAGAGTCAAAGGGGGAAAGAAATGACTTCCAAGTCAGCTCTTTGGAAGAAAAAGAAAGCAATGAAAATGGCCTGTACTGATTCATTTAGCGGTTTAGGCTGGACGTGAAAGGAAGGTTTCTGCTCTCTGTGGTCACATGATTTAGGGTCCCTCTGTAGATAAAGCAGCGGTGTGTCATCTGCTACTCAGTCAACACCAGCTCAGCTCCCGCAAGCCGAATCTGGACCTCGAACCAGCGAAAGCCACGATGGGGGCTGCTGGGCGCAGCACTCCTGCGGTCTAAAGGCTCTCTGCTCTCTTGGCTGACTTCCCCATTTTGTCAACCTCGCCCTCATACACGTCACAGCTACAACCATGCAGACCATGCTTCAGGCAGCGAGCCTGTGAAGTCCTCAGACCTTCACCGAGAGAGCTTCCTGATCAAAGAATCAGTGCAAAAAAGGAGCAACTGGTTTGTGGGATGGAAAATCTGGTGTCTTCAGTGGTTCAGAACTTGAATCCAAATGTTGAAAGAAAAAAAATCCATCAACCAACCATGGCAGCTGTCTTTAATTTTGAGCCACCGCCTTCCTTCAAAAATATACACTCTGCAGTCCCGTTTCCTTTGTGTAGGTAAACAGGGCTGTCCCAAATGCCCCATTCAGCATTACAGCTCAGATAAACTGTTTTCCTACCGAGCTGCGTTATGATAACAAGTGTGCTGTGGATATGATTATAGCTGGACAGTGAGCCTGGTAAACTGCTATGCTTTTGGCTTCACAATAATATTTATTCAAACCTATTTTAATTTTTATTCGGATCCAATGAAATGTGCCATGTGACAGAAGATAATCAGCAGGTCTTTTGCAGACTGGGGTCACTACGGACAACACCCTGGATAGGACGACTGATTGGGTGAGTACTTGACAGATGACAGACAGACTGGATGGATGGATGGATGGATGGATGGATGGATGGATGGATGGATGGATGGATGGATGGATAGATAGATAGATAGATAGATAGATAGATAGATAGATAGATAGATCTGTGTCTGTCTGTCTGTCTGTCTGTCTGTCTATCTATCTATCTATCTCGTAAGAGAGATGTTCCACGCCCTGGGTAACCATAAGCAGTGATACCTTTGCAATGTGCATACACTGTACAAACGTCTACACTGTAGTGGTGAAGTTTTAGTGGAGATTCTCTCCATTCCACTCCAGCATTAGCATGCCACAGGAGTTTTAATCAGTAGTTAGCATATATATTTTGTGACAGCCCACAGATCCATTGCGTCGTATTGGGTTTCATGACCCTGCTAACTCTGGCAGCTTTTTCCATACCTCATTCAGGATGGTCTGCAGAAGAGTTTATGGTCTAAAAATAAATCAGAGCCTGCAAACAAGTCCAGACGTGTAAATGGCACAGACAGAAGTGGATGACTTCTATTCTGGCTTCTGCTGTGGTTATTTTCACTTTTATGTTCATCTGGCCGACACCAGACTGGCTTATCAGATGGACAAAAGGCAAATGTACTTGCTTGACTTGACTTGCTTTACTGTCTTTTTATTTTAATTAGAGAACACAGAGATGGTGAACTGAACAGTGGTGGTCAAATTTTCACATATAAGTAGGCCAGGAGGCCCCTGTGAAGCCTTACATTATGCAGACAGTCAGGTTTAAATAGTTATTTGGTGTTTAGACACAGAGCATATTGCATGACTATTTGTTTACCTAATGATGTCTGATAATGATTTAGTCTGAAAGAAAACATATCATGTATAACTTAGGCTAAGAAATGCACTACAGAACTATACAGAATACACAATTACAGAATGCAGAATCCAAGCAGCTCAAATAACTCAACTTTAAAGCACAAGTATTATTGCACTTAATAACAGGTCTCAAATGTTGCGGGGGCTGTGCTCCCTGAGAGATAGCTGAAAAAACTGCATGGTCCACAGATTTGACGTACTCCAAGAACACACTATCAATCACATTCCACAGCACTGCACCGTGGCAAAAGAAGTACTTCATAAGGAGCACTGACAGAGCAGGCAGGACACCTGCGCAGTTCACTTCATCAAGCAGATCCTGCCTTTCCAGTTGGCATAATCAAACAATTAGATTATAGATTAACTGATCTGTCATCCCTTAATAAGCAACAGTAATAAGCAAGCTTCAAGCTGGCTTTCACCAGGCACGAGACACAGCATGCGATGACTCTGGGGAGATGTTCTTTGTGTACTCGCTGAAGGGGCAACACCATCCAAGAAGAATGATTATAAACTCAGAGAAGAAAAACAAGAACATTTTGCCAGAACCGTGAAGTGGAACACTGATCATGGGATGGAATGTTTAGATAGCTGACAGATTCATCCAGAAATCTGATGGGAATCGAGGCCTCAGGAAACTAACCCTAACCGTAACCCAGAGGGATGCATGCCGGCAGTATTCCTCATGGCGGTCAAGGTACGGAGAGCTGGAGCCTGACTGCGTTTTCTCATGAAGCCTGTGAAGATGGAGAGGTGGTGGGTAGAGAGAGTGGGGCTGGGGCTGGGGCTGGGGCTGGGGCTGGGGCTGGGGCGTGTGCTCACTAAAGAGGAGTCAGGAACTGATTACCTTCCGAGGCGCTGCGTAAGGAATGGCTTTCAGCTTGAATCGCCCCGAGCAGGTGGCGTTATTGAGCTCTGCGCTGTGTTTTATAGTCCATCCCTGGTGGGGGGCCCAGGAACCACAGATCCGCCTGCCTATGACAGACAACTTCATTTCAGTTTGACTGACACCTGTGTGCAATATTGGGTCAGAGGAAGCTGAACAAATGAAAACCATATATATATATATATATATATATACATACTCACCTAAAGGATTATTAGGAACACCAAACTAATACGGTGTTTGACCCCCTTTCGCCTTCAGAACTGCCTTAATT